>VZTL01060147.1:1932-15872 GCA_013400535.1 Scopus umbretta
AAGCCACTCCCAAATTTATAAACCTAATTTCTTTATTATTTTGAAGTCAGTATTTTGATATTTTTGGAAGTGTAAGATTTATTGGGCCAGAAGAAAGACAATAGCGCTGTAGTCCAGAGACTACTGTTTTGTACAAGTGCAGTTTAAGCTTTTTCTGGAGTATATGCCATACTGATTTGTTGTCTTAGTTGTATTCATTTTTAAAAACACTTAACAGGAGAGAATTAAGATAATGATATTTACAGAAAGTGTTATATGGACTAGAAGACTGTATCAAAAGATACTAAGCTTTCTGTATGAACTTGCTGCGGTACTGCTTCCAGTGATGCAGTATGGAAAGACTTGTACACACTGCAAGCTAAACATGGGTCTCAGGACCAGCCTTGTGTGTACGTTAAAATGTGAGGACATGTCTGGACACAAACTTCAGACGGAGTTGTGGAGCACACACTGCAGCCTTGCTTGTGGAGTTTACTTTTAGCATGGGACCAGGTCCTTCGTTTTGTGATCTGGTCAGAAACCAACAGGATTGAGTCCTACATAGCTCACTCAGCATGCAGATAGTTTGAATGCATTTATTTCCAAGAAAAATTAGATATTTTGAGCCTGAGTTGCAGTTAGAAGTGTGGTAAAGAAAGTATAAATCTATGTGCTGAGTATAAACGCTTCTTCACTCGACCTTGGAATACAAGGAGAGGGACAGGACGGCACACGACAGCACATTGAATTTTAGGTTGGTGTCTTGCCCTCTGCAGAAAACTTGCTAAATGAGTGTGTTACAAGAATCTCCAAATGCTGTATCTAGGCCAGCAGCAGCATACTTGGAGTAGTAAATAGTAATAAATTAAACAGATACTGTTTGAAGAGTTTACCAAGAGACAGGCAGCCATTGGATACAGTACGAATAAGAGATGGCATTTGTGAAGGTGTATTTATTGAGGCTTTCCAATAAAACTGACACAGTTTCCTACTCATGGGTAGTCTATTTTTTAAAACACACAAGATCATAGAAAGGTCATGGGCTATTATTTTGCTCTTCTTACTGATCTAGTCACACAGCTAACAGAGTTAGGTTTGGCTTAATATTGCTGTAGTATGGAGTTTCATCAGTGGTCCATGGACCCTGAAGTATGTGCAATTCTCTCTTGTTCAACAATGTGCTTTGATATGTGCCCTATTTCAAGTATATGAAAGCCATGCAGAAATTAGTGCAACTGTGTATGTGCTTCATGTATGAGTGCACATGCTTAAGTAACCTGTCAAATTAGAGCGTCTACAACTGTTGTATTTATAGTTTTTCCCCCAAGACCAACTGCGGTAAAAGCTCAGTCCAGCTGTCATATCTGTGCAGTTCATTAGAAATTTCAAATTTTTAATTTCAGCTTTACTCTAAAAGAGTGACTACATAAAAATTGTACTATTTTGTCTAATATATTTTTTCTCTGTATTCACATTATTGTAATTCTCTTTCCGTAACTGGTTGCCACTTATCTCTGTAGGCAATTTACAGTCACTATCACAGTGATCAGGATTCTGTAGTGTCTACTGCATCATTTGCTAACTATTCTAAATACATTTTGAATTATTTATTCATTTGTTTGGATTTTTTAATTGTTTTTGAAGTGTGAGCCAAATAGAGTCCAGCTGGGCTTTGAAAATCCATGTTTTGTTTGTAGCCTATCAGTTGATAAAGGCACCTTTTTGAATGCAAGCTGAGCCTGTTTGATCTGGAAAGACAGTAAGAATGGATCCTCACATTGGCATTTTTAGAACCATGCTATAACACGCAGGCCAACTGCAAAAGATGAAGTTGAAAAGAGTGAAATTCTGATTAAATTATGTGGGGAGAATTTCTTTGTTCCTGAAAGCCCGACATGAAGTTCACACAAGGAGACAGCTCAAGCTATTGCCCTGTTTGAGTCAAGATATTATCTGGACCCAAGAAGGAAATGCAAATGACTTGTATTTTTTTTCTGCATCAAAGTGAATTGCCGTTTTATTCAGAATGCAGCAGGAGGAGAATGGTGAAGCAATGTTATAAACTAGTTCTTTCTCCTGGGTTGTTCTGATGTAACTATAACCATGATTATTTTTTACATTTAGTATTTATAAAGGCAATCTCATTAGATAAAGTGATGTATTTATATGGACATGTTAAAATGAGTCATTACTAATCTTAATTCTTTTTTGGTTAGTCTGATGATTTTCTTGTGGCCTTATGGACCTTGAACAAGGACCAAAATCCAAGGCAGTCATTTTGAGTAGAGATGAGGAGTGTGATCAATTTGGTGTGACTTGCAAGAGAAGTTATAGAATTTAACATTCACAGATTTGGTCAGGGAAGGTTAATAGAATCTTGCAGTCCTTATCTCTTAGATGCTACCGAGTTTCTTGTCCACAAAATTTTGGTAGGTAAGGTATGTACAAAATATGACACACAAGAAAAATAAGGCCATGTTGTCTGTTATAGAGAAAACAGTTTTCTGAATATATGTTGTTGGTTTTGTCTTTTAGATAATTCTTGTAAGTTCTTCCCATAATGACCGTGACCAAAGCCTTTTCATAAGCACGGATGAAGGAGCGACTTTCCAGAAACAACCCATTACTTTCTTTGTGGAAACTCTCCTTTTTCACCCAAAAGAAGAAGATAAAGTACTTGCTTATACCAAGGAAGGCAAGGTAAAGCTTGAAGATACTGCATTTATTTGAAATTTAGGAATTACTTTGTTAAAGAAACATAAAACAGTTCTGATATGCTGATTAGCGTTGGGTTTTATGGATTATTGGTTGTCCAGAAAGGAACCATATTTGTTTTTTGAGAGGCTTATTTAAATATTTATTGTATTCATGTCCAAATCTTTGGTTTTATGGTACCTTCAATCCTGGCATTTTCAATTGATATGGATGTTGATAATATTTATCGTCATGTACAATACAGTTAAAAAGTATCTCTGAAATGTGCTCCCCCTAGAAAGTGACCATAAGCAATTGCTGTGTAATTTATAGTGTAGTAGAAAGTTAATGAAGCTGAAATAGTGCCTCCAAAGGCTATTCATGGGATGTAAAATAAAGCAATATAAAATAAACTGCACAGTTGTACAGCAGAAGAGGATTCTGGGAATCACTGAATCTGTAGAAATGCAGAATAATTCTCTCTCTCATTATGTATTTATACCACTTTCAGATTTACGAGTTGTGTCATGTGGTTTGTGAATTTTGACCATCTTTCAGATTTTTTCTGGTTGATTTATAAAGTCATTTTTCTGGATGGGTTAGGCTAAGCACTGATGAGTGAGCACACAGTCTCTAAGTGTGTAGTTCATCTTTTTTTCACAATGCCAAAATTGCAGCTGTGAAGTTACTGTGATTCTGGTCCTAGTAGTGGTCTTGACTCACCTCCATCGTTACTCCTGTTACAAGTTATTAGAAATTAGATAAACTCTAGTCATTTTTAATCCTTGTCAGACTTCACAAAAGGTTTGTATTTAGATGATGAGAGTAGAGCAAGTTTTTCATGCTGCAGCCATACACTGCACTGATTTCAGTGATGTTATATCAAGTCATCATCCTTTGGGATATATAAATTAATAGCTGGGATATATAAATTAACAGCTGATGCCAAAACAATCCATGTTTACAGGCATTTGCAAATAAGGATAGAACTAGAATAAAAAACAGAGCAAACCAAACTCAGTCACAAATTATATGAAATATTTTACTTCGCTTCGATTTGAAATCCTAACATAATTACAGATGTGTTTAATGCATGTTATGCAAACAAAATACTTCAGGGAAGCCTGAAGTTCTGAAAAGCCTATCTTACGAAAAGCTCTTTTTTTCACTTTGACTTTTGTTTTTGATGATACATCAAAATTCCTGAATTTTGTATATATAGAAGATCAAATGTCTTCAGAAAACTAAATGGCAGAGAACTCTTAAGTGTAAGAGTCCAAAGAAGTGTATCAAAGAAGTTGACCAGACACAGTTAGTGGCTAGAAATATTTGCCAGGAAAGGGAAAGGGTCAGGAGCACCAAGTGAAGCATTTGCTTTGTGTTTTGACAAATTAAGCATGATAGGGAGGTTTTCAGGTAATTTATATGTGGATCATCTTCCAAATGGAGTAATACTATTATTTGCCAAGTTTAAAATGTGATGGGACAAAAAACCTACAAAATATTCAGTAAAAAATAGCTTTGCATTAGTAGCAGGAAGGGTTAGGCAATCTGATAGACTTTTCTCAAGTTTTCAATATGACACCATAAAGACTTACTGGACGAGGCCTACGTCTTTACCTAAGATGTGTAGGAATGAAGGATGTCTTTGACTATAACTTGGTCAGTAACCTTCTTAAATTTTGTATAAGTTCTGATCTGTTTGGCCTAGCGGGTAGAGGAAGATGAAGTGATGTTGGCAAAGGAGGAACTGAAAATGAAAATTGCAACTTGACATAAAAAGAGGTCACTGTACTAAAATCAATGGTCCTGAGAGACAGCATTGACTTGAATTTGGCCTAGGGAGATGCTATACTCTGGGTTTTTGAGTTAAGTTACTTTACCTTCAGTGAAAGAAACAATCAAAAACTCAGGAGAAGCCATTACATCCTGTAACTCAAATGATTTCTTAAAAAGGCACTTAGAGAATACAGGGAATACAGGATCATATCTGTCATAAATAGCAATCAGGTTTCTTTGTCTACTGGAGCATCACAGCCTTTCTCACAACTTCTGATTTGAGTTAGGGTTTATTTTATATTGCAAAATATGCATTGTTCTTTCATTCAGAACCCTAGACTTTGTTTAAAGAAAGCTCTAGCCTCTAGCTGACATTATAAATGAATGCAAATCCAGTCAATGTGGTTGGCTTAATCCATTTGCTGCCTCAAACCTATACTTTCTTTTTCTGGCTACCTCAGTTAAACTAACTAACAATCAGCTATTCACTGAGACTATACAAATGCTTCTAGATTTTAAAAAAATGCAACAGAGATGCAGTAGATTTTAATTGTTCATTTGGAAATTGAAAGAATTAAAAAATGGCAAAACTGAGAAAAGCATTTTCAATTCTTTTAAAAAGTGATTCCACACATTTATTACATGGGTGGCAATAAACAGAATTATAACATCTATTAGACATGTCTGCTGAAGCCAGAGATTTTAGCTGTCCACTAATACAACTGTTGTCACCTCATATCTAATCTCATTTAATAGTTTTATCATATGTTCCTGTTAAAAAACAAAACACATATGGGACAATTTTTAATTGAAGGAAGTTGAATGTGTGCATAAGTTAGACGTTATTTTTTATTTAAACCAATATTTATTTTTTATTAAACCAATGGTTATCTTTTCTATAATGCCTGTGGTGACAACTGTTTGAAGAAGCAGCTTAGGTTCTCCATCCTGCACAGTTTAGCCCATTTAAAGCCACATCCCTCCCTCCCAGGAGGTTGCTCTAAGCCAAATGCTATAAAATACACTGGGTGCAAGCAAACCCTAACCCACATAATAAAGCTAAGATCAGAAAGTTAGCAGGCAAATCAGGAGCCTGGCTCTGCAGCCCCATCATTAAAGTATTTAGATCTGAGGTTGAAGACTTTTTGATCCCTGATCATTTCTGTCTGTTGACTGGGTGAATGCTAAAGTAAGCAGTCTGAGTCCTAAGTGTAGTTTCTTACCCGAACTGTGGTCTACCTGCTTTAATTGAGCATGCAGTGGAACAAAGCCCAGTCATTGTGAAGTGCAGAGTAACTGGGAAATACTGTTTTATCTCTAATTCAGATTTTAGTAAATTTACCCATAGAGTTTATGCTGAGACGAGTTTCCTCAGCCTTTACATATTAATATTGCTAGTTTTCTGTAGTAAAACATACTACATAATCATGGTGTTTTTTGTTTTTTTTTTTTCATTTCATTGAACCTGTCATTTTAAAACAAAAATATTTCTTACTAGTCTTCATAAGACACTTTCCCCCACAACAAACAGTGACTGAACTGGTGACTTATTCCCATATCAGAAAGGAACAATTTTACTTGCCTTTTTTCCCCCCTATTAGCAATATTAAGGGAAAACCTATCATATGTAAATTGGATCAAATAAGAAATGCATACAGACAGCAGGGGGCTTTAAATCTGTCTTTTTTAGAAGTCAGATAGATATTTCCTATTTTAACTAGAGAAAACACATTATGAAGGCAAATGCTGAAGCAGGGAGATTTTTGAATAGCTACTTTATATCCCACTTTATTCTGGGGAAAACAGCTTTCATCTGCACTCTCAATATCCATCCATCTCATTAGCATTTCCTTTTATACCAGGGGTGAACTGTTCAGAGGGAAGGTGGAGCTGGAGTCCTCCTCCTCCAGGCCATCTTCTACCTCTGCTGGCTGACTATTTTTCATGGGTCACAAATTTGTATTCCATGACTCAAGCCCTTAAGTGCATCTCTCCCCATCAGATCTCTTAAGCATTTCTCTAATATCTTTTGGTCCTATTTTAGCTGAATCTTAAATCCGTTGTCTTAAGTATTTTTGATGGAATTAAGGCTTGAGGCATAAAGGGAATATTTGTGCTTTTTTGGCCAATGAATGGGAAGAAGGAGAAGAAAAGTGTCCTTCTACCATCCCTCTTTTGTAACCATGCTGAGGTAAAAAAGGATCTGACCCAAAATGAACTGTGAATTATTTTCATGGTAAACAAGAAGACACTGTCACTGAGTTTTGTTTGTTATAGATTATATTTTAAAAACATTTTCTTTATGAAAGGTTATTACTCTGAAAAACATTGTAGACCGTTCCTGTTAATGATTTTTTTCTTGATATGCAATATGTCATTGTAATAGTTACATAGGCCCTGTCTTTGAAGATGCCCATCATTAACCGTTTCCTATGATGTAATTTGAATTTAATTTTTTTTTTCTTTTGTAGGTTTATGTATCCATTGACTTGGGGAAAAAATGGATTATTCTGCAGGAACGAGTTTCAAAAGATCATATTTTTTGGTAAGAAGTCTGATATTTTGCACATAAAAAATAAACAGCAAAAGTATTTCATTCTAATCATGAAAGATGTTTCCAGAGGTACTGATGGGGACAGTATGAGCCTTGGTATCTTCTGCAGATCGAGTATGTCAGCGTTGCTGCATCTGCTATTGCAAATTCATACTCGTGGCACTGATCATACCGAGTGTCAGCACATGTAAAGGTTATAGGTCTGGATCTGTGGAGCCCAAGACTTAGAGAGAGACGTAATTTCCAATGAAATTGCTCTTTGTTTTACTGGTGAGATTGATCTTTAGAAATGAGAGCAATCTTTTTGCAGAGAAAAATCTGTAACTTTTTTTTAGGAGGTTGAATCAGACCTATTAATTGGAGTCATGTAAAAACTGTTAAGGAAACTGAAAAATATGACTTAATTGAGTACGCATATATCAAATTATTTCATTTTCAGCTCAAATATTTTGCAGTCTCTCAAAATGTTTAAGAAGTGATTTTAAGCAGGTTGACAAAACATTTGAAGAAAAAGTCAATGCCTGTTTTTTAGACAAATGAAATTAATTTGAAAAGTGTATAATTTCTTTTACACCAAAATTAACCTTTTGGTGGTGTTTTTATTGATTTTGCATTTAATAATGGTCAATTTTTACACTCAACATTTATCTGATTCCTATTGAAAAAGCCAGAGAATTCCCCCTTTCATATTTTACTTCAGTGTGTAAGTATGGACTGTGAATAACTGTATCGTTAACAATAGTTGATATTTTTTATTACAGGATCAGTCATAACATGGTAGACACTTCTGTTCCTTAAATGACTTTTGATTTTAGTTCTAGAAGGACTCTGATCTGTGTCAGTTATGTAAAGTATAATTATCCATGTGCCTATGGAGCAATACCTGTCTTTCAGCAATATTTTGCTAGTGGTGTTGCCAGTATTGAAATGGATTTACCTGATCTTGGTTGCAAGATTTGTGATGAGTTTGGCATTCATGCTGCAATCCTCCTTGTTCTTCAGGTAGTTACTTTTCTCTTGAGTTGAAATAGATACTTATCCTGGCCATACCTGGGGGAAAAACAAAACAAACAGAACCCAAACCTGCTTCAACTGATGGTGTAGAGGTTATAAAGCATGCAGAGCAGTTACGGTTCCTACAGATACATTGGCCGCTGGCCCGAAATGTAACTGAGCGAGTCCAAAGGTGTGCTGACATGTGTGCTGCTGCTGAACCTGGCCAGGGGGGAGGTTGTGACCCGGGGCAGGAACACGGGGACAGGTTAAACCCTGTTTGGAAGAGCTGGGAGCACAAGACCTAACCTGCCCTGCTGGTGTAATTATCCCTGGCCATATCAAGGGAGCTTTTTCACATTTCCCAGTGCCTCTTTTTCAGTCTGCAACCTATTTACTGTCCATACTTTTAGAAAATCAACCTGCAGTTGGTCTGTAGTAACACCCATCTGATTTACTCTGGTTTGTCTCGGCCTTTTCTGCTGAAATACTTGAGTCAGCCAGACATGTTCTGCTTACTTGCTCCTGCAAATTGTAGCCTTATGGAAGAACTTATTTCTACACAACAGCTAGAGTTTCATAGGCAATACATTCTACAGGTCTCTTAACTACCATGTATAATCATTTAGAATAAACACGGTGGGTCAGAAATGTCATGTCTGCCTTACAACTGATTTTGCCTTAGCAAGATTATACAGGGTGTAAATCAGGAGGGCATGTGGCGCTCTGTCTTTAATCAAAGAAAATTTTCAAATGATTCATATTTGAGAACCATCAAAGTCACTAACAGGTAAGAAAGAACAGTGGAAACCTCTCTTGCAGACTTGTTTAATGATGTTTTTCTGAGTCTAGGTAAATTTAGCACACTTGAATTGTGGAAAAAACATAGCGTACCACTGAAATATGTGTCAGGTTTGCTCTGACTCAAACTATCTGTCAATGTTGTTGTATGTAAGAATTAAAACCAGCAAGTGCATCGTTAATATTATTTTGTATTTTGCTGTGTTTCAGAATCCTTGTTTCCTTATATCATTCAGACACAATCAACTCCCATGTAGTACTTCAAAGTCATGGTTGTTCATGAATGTCGCATTCCTCTTGGATAAGAATAATAAATTCTAAGCATGTGTGCATTTATAACCATTAGAAATATTTTCTAGGTTTATGTTTCCCCTTTTCTGTATGTAGACCATTCTGATTGCTCTCAAGAACTGTACAGCCATCAATAGCAAGGATTTGGGAGCAGTCGTGTACTGCCTCATCAGTACCAAATGATCCTGCTCTGAAACTTCCATAGAAATAAAGATATATAAATGCATTTTGCTTCTTATATCATATGGGACATTGCAATATATAAAGAATCTGCTGCAGGTGGAGCATTGGACCGGATGGCCTCCCAGTGGGAGTTACTCTGTCATTAAGTGAAACTTTCCACTACTTTGTGGCCTTCATCACCAGAGTTATCTGAGTGCTAGAAAGAAACAAGTATCTGTGTAGTTTTCAACGGGTGTAAGAATATGGGCTTTGTCATACCTTGACTATTAGGACACTAAGTCTGATACTGTTGTCTTGGCAATATATAACATCTGATGTGTTAAAGATGGGTGAAATGAATTCAAACTAATAGTACATCTCACTATAAATGAGGGCATGTATCTTGCTGATAGTTGTTTTTTGGTTTGGTTTTTTTTTACTCAATGAAAACTTAAATGCAATTAATTTAATGGAATGTCTTATGTATTTACATTAAGAGAAGGTCAGTAGGGACAGAGTATTTTAAACTTTTTATGTTCAGATCTCATACTGTGCTTTTATAAGCAATACATTAAAATCATCTTCTAGGCTTTATTTGCTTTTCAAGTGTTCTAGACCATCCTTTAAGGATCTTTGCAGATTTAATGTAAGGAATTCATTCTTTCATGGTAGTGGAACTAATGGAAAGATTATTGATATCAGTGGAAAGTATATACTACTATCTCTATTTTAGGAGCACAGAATATTTTCTTCCCATCTGTGATATGACGTGACATTTTCTTACCCCCCACCCAGCCATTTTCCCAATTTGTTTCATTTATTCTTTTGGAAAGGTAAATTGACTAATCCTTCATAACAGTTTGTCTTCTCTTAGTATCTTAGGAGGCAAAACAGGCTTCCTAGAGAGGTGGTCGATGCCCCAAGACTGTCAGTGTTTAAGAGACGTTTGGACAATGCCCTTAATAACACGCTTTAACTTTTGGTTAGCCCTGAAGTGATCGGGCAGTTAGATTAGATGATCATTGTAGGTTCCTTCCAACTGAAAATATGATATACTTAAAAAAAAAAACAAACAAACAAACAAACAAAAAAAAAAACAAAAAAAAAAGGGCTGTAAGGCTGCAGATAGATGTAATATAGTTGCAAAAGAGATGCATAGAGATGCATTCCAGAAATTTATTTATTTTTCTTTGTTTTCTCATTCAGGTTGAAATGACAAAAATCAAAATGTAGGAAAAAAAAACTGTTCAGAAAATATGGAAATACTGAAAAAATGGTCTGACATTGTTCATGAAAAAGCTTTTTTTAATTTTTCAAAGCAAATCATGAAATGCAGATTTGAAATTAAATTAATAAAATGAAATACTAAATCACACTGTAGTTCAAAAGAAAAAAAATCATTTTGTTATCAGCATTTATAAAATAAATCTTTTATTTCTGTATTAATACTAGCTAGGAAGATTCAAATCCTTTTCTTTTTTTTAGTATGAAAATTTTTAATTTTGAGCAAATTCTTGTGCTTTAAAGTTATGAAACTTTGATTACAAGGATCAGATTTACTGCTGCATATGAACTGCAGTTGGCCATGCAGTGTTGCCCCAATGTGATGATTTCTGTTTAAGTGATGTTATAGTACCCAACCTTTATAAGTACTTTTTCCAACTCTGGTGTATTTGTAGGAGGGAATGCAAAGTGATTGCTTTAGAAATAAAATTATATGACCTATCCCAGCCAAACATTAAACACCCACACATCACATGCTGTGTAATTGGTTTTCTATATCAAGCCCATTTTAAAAAAAGAATGGCATATTATGTGGTAATCATTGAGAAGAAGAGAGTAGTGCAGTTTGGGATTCCTCCCGCTCTGCTGCTATTCTTCTCAGTCGCCAAGGCTTATGCACCAGTTAAGTGCCTTTTAATTTCTCAAAACAGAGCTTAGTAATACGTAAGTGAAGAATAGATTGTGAATCAGCTGTCTGCACCAGCACAAATATACCCCAGGACAGTAAGTCATGAATCAGTAATTACGAGAGAATTAGGCCCAGCACATTTGCTTTATGACTGTGTCTAGAGCTTTAGAAATGCTTTACCCTCAACTCACTAGGACGTGTGGATCCTATGCTGTGGATATCTGTTACTCTTATTTTTAGCTATAGGCTCTCCATTTTCATAAGAGGTGAAAACCTAAAAATAAAAAAAAAAAAGATTAGTTAATTTGGTAGAGCAGTAGTTCTCAGGGGACCAAAGTTTTGTTCTCATCATGAAATTCCACAGAAGTAATCAATCACAGCCATCTCATTAACATCAACTGTAGTGAGTTCCTGGCTATTCAAGTGTCAGGTGAAAGAGGGGAACTCAGAGATGTTATGCCCTGAAGGGCAGAGAGAAATGCAAAGAGGATTTCACTGAGCCTTTAACATTGAATTTTGTGTGAAAGGCTCTTGTGTGGGTAGCCAAGAATTTGTGTGGGCAGTCATTCGTACGTTTGACTTCATCACTTGGGATGGTGTTTGTTTCTATTTCTATCTGTGCGGTGATGTGTATGACTATATTGGGTTTATGTGGTGAGGTTTGGTAGCAGAGGTGTTCAGGGCTTCTGGGAGAAGAGGCCAGGAGCTGCCCCCATGGCAAAGGCAGTTCCAGCCGCCTCCAAGACAGACCCCACTGCTGGCCAAAGCTGAGCCCATCAGCAATGGTGGTAGTGCCTCTGTGGTAACATATTTGAGAAAGGGTAAAAAAAAGCAGCAGCTGTGAGAGAGGAATGAGAAAAATGTGAGAAACAGCCCTGCAGACACCAAGGTCAGTGAAGAAGGAGGGGGAGGAGGTGCTTCAGGCACTGGAGCAGAGATTCCCCTGCAGCCTGTGGTGAAGACCATGGTAAGGCAGGCTGTCCCCCTGCAGCCCATGCAGGTTAACGGTGGAGCAGATATCCACCTGCAGCCCATGGAGGACCCCACACCAGAGCAGGTGGATGCCTGAAGGATGCTGTGGCCCCATGGGAAGCTCATGCTGTAGCAGGCTCCTGGCAGGACCTGTGGCCCCATGGGGAGAGGAGCCCACACTGGAGCAGGTTTGCTGACAGGACTTGTGACCACGTGGGGACCCACGCTGGAGCAGTCTCCTCCTGAAGGACTGCAACACATGGAAAGGACCCATGCTGGAGCAGTTCATGAAGAACTGTAGCCTGTGGGAAGGACCCACGTTGGAGAAGTTCATGGAGGACTGTCTCCTGTGGGAGGGACCCCACGCTGGAGCAGGGGAAGAGTGTGAGGAGTCCTCCCCTGAGGAGGAAGGAGCGGCAGAGACAGTGTGTGATGAACTGGCTGCAAACCCCATTCCCCGTCCCCCTGCGCTGCTTGGCAGGAGGAAGTAGAAGAGTCAAGGAGTGAAGCTGAGTCTGAGGAAAAGGTTTTTTTTAGTTTTGGGTTTTGTTTCTCAGTATCCTACTCTGTTATTAATTCGCAGTAAGTTAAATTAGTTTTCCCCAAGTCAAGTCTGTTTTGCCTGTGTCAGTAATTGGTGAGCAATGTCCTTATTTCAAACCACAAGCCTTTCATTTTATTTGCTCCCCCTGCCCTGTTAAGAAGGGGCAGTGGTAGCATGACTTGCTGGGTACCTGCTTGCCAGCCAAGGTCAACCCACAGCAATGACAAACCATTCCAGCTACGCTGTTCAGATAAAGGTGGCAGGAAAATTGTTTTCGTTAAAAAGTTTTTAAACATAGGGAGTAAATAAGGAGCAGCACACATTGGCTGTGTAGGGCATTGGCCAAATCACTGAAGGTGTGTCTTTCAAGGTGGATGTGAAGGTGGCAAGGCCTGAAACGCACTGACACTGGTCATCAGGGTCTATTGCATTTGTGCTTTGTAAGATAGCAGAGGTCCTATCCTAAAGCCAGCTGAGGAACTGTGCTTGTGAATGGATGTGTAGGCACAATCCTCACACTGATACAATGCATTTATGTTGTGGTAGTAGTAAGTTTGTAAATGACAATGTAAAAAAAAAAAAAAAAATTGTCTTACATTTCTCCTTCAGTATAAAAAAAATACTTGAGCCTTCCTTTTAAGTGGATCATTTACTGTATGTGTTCCGATATGTACATTTTTTGCCCATCATTTTAAGAACGCTTCATTGCATGGGCAGAGAGACCTAGACTGTGTTTAGCCTGCGCTGTATGATACGACTTTTCTTTTGGTACATGATTTAAGCACAAGTGAAATAACAGTATTGCTTTTTAAAGTACAGTTGGCATGGGAATCCACTGAAATGAGTAGATTAGTTTATTCTTCAGGGATGTAGATTCAAGTTCTCTGCATTAGTTATATTCCATTCTGAAGGTTTTCTTAGTAACCATAATAGATGGAGTCTTTTTTTCTGTAAAAGAAGAAAGGACTATTTCTAAATGTTTGTAAAACTGGGTAAAGGGACTTCAGAGTTGGGAAACTCTGCTCTACAGCTGACATTCAAAAGTAGAGGATGTAACATTTGCAGTGAGTAGACAGAGTCTCTGCTCATCTGTACAATTAATGAAAACCACAAAACATATTTTTTAAAATATTCTGCATATCTAATTTGTTCCTTTCAGAATGAATAAACTATGCACTTAAAAGATATGTCTTGCCTATTCGACTTGTCTGAAGTTAGAAATCTGCAGGTATAGCTTAATGATCTTTTTTTTTTTTTTT
>VZTL01060147.1:15891-63357 GCA_013400535.1 Scopus umbretta
TTGGCAGCCTTGTGGCTTCCATCTTTGTAGGGTTACTTTTAAATCAGAGAATTCCCAATGCTGGGACTTGGCAAGTTCAAAGGTATGTCTGAGGCGGTGAAAGAGAGGCAAGATTAGGGACACAGAATGGGGTGGCTTAATCTGGTAGAGCAATGAGGAGAAATGCTTGTCAAACTTGCAACATGGAGCTGCCTCCTAAACCTTCTTTATAGTCAATGGACACCATGTGAGGTGATCCAGCTGGTTTAGGAATAGAGGACTTAACCTTTGGAAGTAACTGTTCTCTTGTATAATGAGGGATAGTTTAAAAAGGGGGAGTATGGGAAATGTCTGAACTTCAGGGGGAAAGAGGTGTTACTTTTTCCTATCTGGGTATAAAAAAAAACTTCCTTATAAGTTATTCACATCTACTCAAAAGCCTAAAGGAGAAAAGTAGTCTGGGTTGGAAACTTTTATTTTCTATGTCCATGCAGTGTTCATTAAAACAGACCAGTTACAACCTCTTGCACTAAAAAATTACACTGGAAACAAGATTAGCGGCTACTTGTGCCAGCTGCCACTGTTAGGAGAAACATGGTAGATATGAGAGCATTGTTACTTCTGAGCTGTTGAAAGAAATATGAGAAGGTAAAGGTATTGATAAATAGCTCAAACTGTGCTTATGGAATCATGTGTGATAAATTATAGATATAAGAAATTGTTTCAAAAGTACCCCAAAACTATCTTTGCATTATTGATGCCAATCAGCATGTCAAGCTGACCCTCAGGAAATTTCAGCCTTAAAGTTTCTGTTAGTTTGTGGTTCAGCTGCATGAGGTCCAGCACAAAAAGTAAAATATTCAACAAACATAATTTTCTTCCTTCAAAAAGCTGACTGCAAAGTTGATAGCAGGTTTGATTTGGTGTGTTGTTAATATCTAGGAAAATAGATACAGTGCACACAGCAAAGTTCACGGATCCCTTCCCTCTGCTCAGATATATTCTTATCAGACCTCAATGAATATAACATCTTCTCCGACTTAATGTGTTGCCTCCAAAATGCTAGAATAGTTTGTGTTTCAGAGGCCAATTTCTTAGTAAATGCAAGATTTTTCCATGCATTTACTAAAAAATTTGCACTAGAAGTTTCCTTCACATCTTATGGCTTGGCGGGGCTCATCCCTCCTCTCCCCTTCCTTCTTCAGACTGATCATTTATCTGATTAGGGAAAAACAGCATATGTGATTATTTCTGGTTGTTATGCAGCAGTGGAAATCATCCAGTCTCTTCCCCCTGGCCTGCGTTCCCAAGGAACTACCAATTACTGAGTCTGAGTTTTAACCGCTCCTCATAAATCAATGCTATTAAAATCATTAGACAATGATGTAATTTAAATCCAAAGTATAGTTTTATATAGTTGCATTTGATTATTAATAATTGTATCAAAACAATCATTTTCTCTTAAGTATTTTAATGGGCTTTTTTAATATCTGCATCCAGCTGCACTTTATCACTCAATTTATCTCCTTTGCCTGTCTTCAACTTGCATCTGCTGACTTGACGGACTCTTACCGTGCCAGTGAAGAGCGAAGCAGCTATGGGAGTGGGGCCAGATTCTGCTTCGCTTAGTGACAGCACAACTGTCAGCTCAAAGATTTCCCTGCGGAATCTGCCTGACTAATGACGATGGAAGGGCCAGAAAAAACGCAGCTAGGGCTGCCATTCCCAGGTTGGGACAGAAGCCCTGAGGGTAGAGAACTCATCTTTTGGCTGAGCATATTTGACATGGGAGATATTAAGAGAAAATCAGCCTGTATTCCCATTACACTTTTTCAAAGTTAAACTGCACCTTGATAAATTCTGGCTGAATTTCCTTCTCAGGATATTCTTCTCAAAATTATTCTTCACTTTCTTCCTTTGCCAAAGAGGAATCTACTCCTCTCTTGAATACACTAACCAAAGATATGTCAATTTGTTATGGAAGCTGTGTGTCAAGTTTAAGATATTTCTAATAAGAATGGAATCTAAGTCTTTTTTTAGCACTAAATCTGCCTTGTTATGTCAAATGTCAAGTGTAATTGTAAAAAGATGCTCTAGCACTTGCCAGTGCATGTGAGTGTGAGCATATCTGTGTGTATATATATATATTAATTTATGATTATGAAGTTTTGTTTCCAATTTCATACTTATTTCTGTTCTTTTCTCCAATTGATCCTATTTTTATGCATATTTTAGTAAAAAGTATTCTAAATACATTTAAGAAAAACATAATGTCGAGTAAAGAAAAAATGGTTTGTATCTAGATGTTAGTTAAAGGGCATTATAAATGGGGTATATTTTAATTTCCCAGCTAGAATGTTAAAGCTGGTTAGTATGAAATCCTTTCTTTCCTTCTATCTACATAATTATTATTCTGTAGCTGGCTCTGCATAACTTGATTATGTTATATTCTCAGGGCTGTTGCTGGAGTTGATGGAGACCCTGATTTAGTTCATATGGAAATCCAGGACCCCAGTGGAGGTATGCAAATGAAAATGTTATCAATTGATACTCTAGTGTATAATAATTTATCTTTGTTTTATAGGTAATTTTTTGATTGTTTTTAAATCTAGTCAGAAGAGAAATTGTGCAGGTCAGGTTCTTTCTCTGTTTATCTATACTCAGCAAAGCTGTCCTGTTATATAAAAATATAGTATAATTTAAAATTTACTTGCTTTCTGCTCTAAGACAAATTGATGTCAATACTATATGCTTCCATTGAAAATGTCCATTAATGATGCAATGTATTCTGGCAATTAAACATAGAACATTTTTTCCTGATTTGCAAATAAAACTGGCAATGCAATGTTAGTGCTGGGTAAGTGTCTGTTACAGTGAATTGCTGCATATTTCAGTCCTACTGCACTAACCACCATCTCCCAGAATTCACTCATGTTGTAGTATCCATAGTACACTTTGAGACTTCAAAAGGAAAATAAATGAAAAAGCAGATTAGCAGTCAGGATGTGCTGTAGTAAAGTCACCGTGATTCCAAAAGCTTGTATAGTTTCTGGTTACCAATTATACTCTTGAAAGATAATTTAGTTCCTTGAATCAGATCATCTAAGTTCCTGTGTAGTCTTAAAAATCAGTTGTAAAGAAGGCACAGTTTGACTTTCCCTCATCCAGTAGCTTTTCTTCATTTCAGCCCTATTAAAAAAGCAAAGTTACTACTTAAAGTCTGGATGACAAAGTTTCTAAATCTTTCAGCAGTGAGATTTCTGAGACTTGGTGAGCCCCACACAGCCCCATCAACTTCTCTGTTTAGGGACAGTGTAGGAAGATTCTTCAGGAGCTGGATGGAAGGATTTTTTTTTAATTATTATTTAAAAGAAACAGCAGAAAAAGAAAAACTCTCATGAAATATCTCCTGACAGGGTTCTCAAAAACCTGACTCTGTGTACGTATGGTCAGTACAAGCATTGCTGTTCATTTTAGTAGAAACAGCATCTTTGTACTACCAATCTGATGAAGAACTATAATGCTTGTCATGTGAATTACGAATAGCTGCAAGACTTTTCTATGGCCCATTGCTGCACTTGCTCAAATATCCTTGTGGTGATGATCTGGACATAAGCAGGAGAACTGGGATTAGCTGTAGCTGTCTCTTAAATAGATCCACATTTTAAAACAAGTCTTTGTATCTAGTGTACTGGTTTGGCCTTTTATAATTGAAAGTCATAAATTGTGGAATGTGTTTCCTATCATACTGCAAAAGTAATGAAGGATGTGCATGGGGTGCATTATTTGCTCTTTCATACTGTATCTGGAGCATGGGGAAAATTAGTGATCTGGACACAAGATTGTGTATATAACATTCTTCTCACCACGCTTGGGAAAGTCACTCAAGTACTTTGTGCTCAAAAGCTTGTGAGGAAGGGTGAACTGTACAAGGACTTGAATCCAGGAGAAGGTCTTTGATCCACAGTTCATGTAAGATATGATTATTGTCTCTCTGATAAGAGCAGATTGCGTCAAAGATGCAATGATGCTATTCTAACAGCCCAGGCAGAGAGGATATTCCTTGCCCATTGCTAAATGGGAGAGGAAGAGAGAGGCCATAGCCTCCACTGATATAAATCAGTCCAGGCTTTTTCAGCAAGGTATTAAATCTGAATATGGAAGTCCTGCCCCAACAGAGCAATTCCAATTGTGTGTTAACAGTGTATCTTAACTCTCCTACAGAGCTTTGAAAATAGCCTTTAAAATTCTGCAGCGCTGTCTATTAAATGGAGTCTGATTCTCTTCTCACTCATCACAATTTTATACTGGGGTTGATCTATTGATTTCAGTTATGTTGTGTCAGATTGCCATCTCTCCAAGTGAATAATTTGGCTCTGTGCATAGGTTAAGTGAGAAAAAAGGCTCCTTCTATTATCCCCACCCATGAATGTCTCATTCATCTAACCCCTAATCTCTCTGGACCAGCAGAATTTGGATAATAACAGGCTGCCTCCCAGGAATGATCTGAACTGTAAGCAGCTAATATGTTCTCAGTACATTGGAAATTGAAAAACTCTTGTATGAGGGTTTAATATAATAATTTTACAACCAACTCACCTGGCAAAGGCAGCCGCTTTCCCTACATGAATAACATTTTATACTGCTTGCTTCTTTTACCCTTGATAACCCTGTCATATGTTTCTGTCTCTCTTCCCTCAGGTTATCGCTACATCACTTGCCAGATTCAAAATTGCTCTGATAAGACAATGACAGTCCAGTTTGCTGGTGGTACTGATCGGGATTCCCTGACTGTGCAGGATGACTACATATTTCTTCAGGTAGTGCCACTTTCTGGAGAGACAGCCCATTTTCAAATTCAAAAATAAAATTTTAAACAGTGCAGCAACAGTGTAATTTAGGGACATGGAGAAACCTGTTCCAGAGTATGAATGATGGATTTATGAATTTTTACATGGAATAAAGCATTCCTTTATCAGTCAAAAAAACCCAATGCATCTTTAATTTGTGCAACCAGTTGCCTATTTATGCAGTTGATTTTAATTTATCACTGACCTAGCTTTAACTATAAGAAAATTTTCAAGCGGATTATGTGGTTCAAAGCTACTTTCTATAAATAACTCTTGTGTGTTAGACAGAATGCAATCCTTTTGTTCTTATGCTTACAACCTCTTCTGGGTCCTTTCCAGTACCTCCATAGCAAAAAAAGTTCTCTAAGGAGAGCATCCAAGGAACGCCACTGACAGAGTAGTGGCTAAGCTTCTTCATATGGATTCTCCTCTAAAGAGGTTTTGCTGGGAAAGAACTTGTATGGCTGCGCTTAGGAAGCGTAAGGGTGAAATGGCCATAGGTGGAGAGCTTGAACCAACTTAGAATAGAATCATAGAACAATTTTGGTTGGAAAAGACCCTTAAAGTCATCGAGTCCAACCATAAACTTAACACTTCTAAGTCCACCAATAAACCATGTCCCTAAGAACCATGTCTACAATTTGTGATGATCCAAATTATATTTGGGTTATTTAATTCCCAAACTACAAGACATGCATGCAGAAACTTGGTCTGAAACTTCGTCAGCCTTATGGCACCAGTACAGCTCAGGCACTCTTGAAAATTTTGGTTTATGTGCTTGGGACTGGTTGTGATTTGAATCTATCAGAGGTGCAAACTTCTCCAAGAGCAATTGTCATCCCTGTTTTTTTAAGATTTTACTAGGGAAGTTGCTTGTACTTTCCTCACTCATTGGCTATCATTTTTCCCTTACTTTGATATGATTTGCCTGTTGCAAGGCTTGTCTATTTATTGACTTCTGCAGGGAAGCAATATTGGGGCAATAGACAGGTCTCCCCACGGCTGCCTCAGTGTACATCAGACTGGCTTCTTTGCAGCTTTCCTCCTTTGGCTGTTTCTTCCATAAGAATCTGTAAACTAATAGAGACACAAAAGATCCATCCTCCTCTTGTTTAGCACAGCAGTTTCAAGGGCCCGCATGGCTTAGAACATTTAGCACCACAAAGAAATGGCAAAATGGATTTGTGAAAGAATTTTTGAATTAAAGTAGGAATTTTTCAGCTCAGGTCTAGCACTCAAGGCACTTGTTTTGCTCAAAGGTTTTATTACCTGTGGCTCCCCCCAGGCACACTCTAAAATCCATTTCACGGTATGTAGACGGTGAGAAGTGCTTCTTACCATGTGAACTTCCAGACTACTGTGCTCAGCAAAACACTGGCTGCTTCCACTTCAAGCATATTGTTTTGCTGGATGTCTTGTATAATTGCATCTCAAGCTGTTGTTGTTCTATCTCATGCCAGGCATGGGCAAACACGAAATGGAAGTGCAACCTGGAAATGTACACACAAAGTAATAGACAGTTGCTACTAGCAAAATGATGCCATTGGTAACAGTCTGTAGATTTGAGACATGTCAATGCCAGTAGATGAGATGTGGATGTATTCCACGTAAAGGGGAAACATCTCTAGTCTTTTCCTTTCAGACTTATCTGCAGTAAATCACAGTATGTAATGTAAATCTCTCTTGTTGCTAAATTGGTTTACAGTTAGTCATATCTATATTATGGGAGGATAGAAGATAGTTCTGGGATCCTATAGTCACATCTGAAGTGCAGCCACCCCTGAGATGTGATGCAGGACAGTACTTCCCTGTTCCAGTGAAACCACACAGCAGCTGCGCATCTGAGAAACAGCATGCTTATGAAATCACGTGGAAATTCTTTTATCACTGGACTAAAATACTGGTATATAAGTTAGAATATTGCTATATTGATTAGAATCAGACCAGGGGACTCCTCCTAATATCCCAGCAATATTAGTCAGAAGAAGACAGGACAGAATCATCTGTGCAAAAAGAGAGGAGAGATTGAGACAGTCTTACTGCTCCTGGCATCGTTCACATCCCCTGAACTGTGCAGCTGTGAATCAGCGTTGCAGGTCTGCACTGCTAATCCTGGCCCAAATATCAGACTTTTACCATCTTAGAGTAAGATCTCAACCCTGTTTCTTTAGTATGTCTATATCCATTAAGAACAGAAACTTTCTAATACTCATTTCTTTTTCCAGTTTGCACTAACAGTCAGACAGTTTTAGACATGACTTTAGTAGGAGGATTAAAGTTTCAACGCTTGTTTTTAAACACAGACCAGCCTTTAATGTCAGTGAGGCTTGACACAACTGTCTGCTTCAACTCTGATTCTTTGCTGCCTTGCATTTTCTTCAGTCATTTTCAATGAGTGACATTAAAAAATTCATAATGAACAAGAAGGCTATGAAAAGATGGATAAGGCTGCTATTTAACACTAATTAAATAAACGGCAAGGTTTTTGGTTTAATCTATCATTTAACAAATCACATTCCTAAAGGGCATCATGTTCTTTCTACCACAAAAAAAGGAAATTCGTTTAAAGGAAGAGGGAAAATTATTACAATATTAAATACTTTGATGTCTTTAAAATATTCAGGCAGGTGGACCTGCTGTCATGCATCAAATCTATTTTTACCAAGCCAAATCAACTTTGCATGCTTCAGGATAGGCTATCTTCCAAATCAGGTTCCCTTTTTAAACACAAAAGTTGAGGGGAAAAGCAGTGAGATTCGTGTAGAATTTTAAATGGATTTCTAAAGTCAAAGAAGACGAATTTGTCTGTGCTTCTGTTCCACAATCTGATTTGTCATGGACAACCAGAGAAAAATTTTGGACATTTCATTTCACTTCTTCCATTTTCTTTTCTGACCAGTCCATTCCTGCAAAGCAGCCACCCTTTGTAAATTTAGTGAAAATGACTGAATAGCCATTACTTAGCTGATCTTCTGGGAAGAAAAAAACTGAAAAAAATGTGAAATATTATTTATCAAAGGCTAAAACCTTTCCTAATATCATCTGATGTTGCTCAAGAGGCTTAGTTGGAAATGTGTGTATTTATACACCAGCACAGATTTTGGCGTTAAATTTCTGACTAGAAAAATCTAGGGAGGCTGTTGGTTGAGTATCTTCCTTTTGGTATTTTGGAACAATATTTGCATTGGGGTTTTTTGTGAATAAGGTAAAAGTTTTAAAATGTATATGCTGTTACAAAGAGGAGAAAAGGGCTAATAAGTAATAGTCACACAAGGGTGTTCCTTTCAATGTGTGTTTCTGTTGGGGGTTTACAAAGAATTTTGACTAAAGAAAGCCAAGTATTTTATGTAAAACCTAACCTGTCTTCAGTTCCACACATGCAAGCAGTAGAAACACATGTTTTACCTCGCTATTTAAGCATATAATTGTGTCTTCAGGACGTATCAATGACTTTCAAACTAACCAACCAATGGATTCAGAATTGCATCATTGTCTTCCATGTGGCATGCCAGCATCTTGCACTGGGAAATGTTTTATCCTGTATAGAAAATATTAGTCAAATATAGCAAATGCTTTACATAATGTTAGCACGATTTATTTAGCTTTTATTGCTCTGCTTTGAAATAGCACTGTTGGAGTACCGCTTGCCCTTGAGGTACCTGGTGGTTGTGGTCAGTGTACCTCCTCCCTACCTCTTCCCCGGAAGGTGCTGCAGTCCAGGTTTCTACAAAAGGGCAGAAATATGGGAGGCCAAAGGGTACAGAGGTATCAATAAGGACTGGGGACAGTGAGATGCTGAAGTCTCAGGTATTGCTCAAGACATCTGAAATGGCAAAAGAGGGAAGTAAATAACTTTTTTTTCCTTCCTGAAGAGGGGGAGAGCAACAGAGTTTGAGTCTATTTGGAGTATGTTTTGTCACAACTTTTGATTTATGCTTTTAGGAGTACACTCTGCAAATTAATTGCATGCGACAGAAGTAATAGCTATGTATTTCAGTTGCAGGCTAAAAAGAAAAAAATGTCTTCTATCGCAGAATCTTTATACTTAACATAAACTATCACAGGGTTCTGTTTTTCATTTGTATAGACAACATCAGCAAATCGGACCAAGTATTATGTGTCATACCGTCGCAATGGCTTTGTACAGATGAAGTTGCCAAAATACGCATTACCAAAAGTAAGTATACACATTTTTCTTTCCATTTATGTATTTGTGGTCTTCTCTTTCTACCTAAACCAGTTTTGTTCTTTTCTTTTTTAAACCTCATTGTTCTGAGATCACAATTTCTCTTTGTAAGGATTTCTGAACCCCATTTGTGGTATAGTCTTACCCTACTGTTTCTATTTTTATTCTAGGAATGTAGTAGCTTGTAAACCAAAGAGGGCAAGAACATATGATAGCTTATTTTTCATCAGTTACCACAATAGTTTTTGAGCTTTCCTTCCATGAACCAGTGCTACACACCCAATGGCAATGTAATGATATTGAGCAAGTGTTCTTTCAAGAATCAATTACAGTTTTATTCCATGTGGTGCTTTCTGGTATAAGCATGAATAGTAATATAAGAGAATTTTACCAGTTGATGGTGCTCTATTTTGTTAAAGAATCCCAGTATGAACTTTACTTACTTAACAGAATGACAAGGCTTGTTGAAAGGTTCCTTCAGTCTAACATATTTTTATAGTGACAGGGTTTCTATATTTGCATAGCAAATTAGCAATAAAGCACAGACAGATATTTACATACGGTCTGATGCAGTTGAATTTTTGTGCTGCACTTAATGTGTTTCATAACTTTGTGTATAGTTAGAAGGCTTCTACAATCCTGAACAAAAATAACTTAGAAGTTTCAAAGATCCGTCTGGATAAAGCCCTGAGTAACCTGGGCTGGCCTCACAGCTCACCCTGCCCCCAGCAGGAGGTCAGGCTAGAGACCTCCTCAGGTTCCTGCCTTTTCATGTGATTCTGTCACTTACTTAATAGAGAACTAAGGTTATTTTTGCATGTCTCGAAATGCACAGGTTTAATTCATTGCTCATCTAATGAAGGACAGTGGAGTACAATGTATTTCCTGTATTTCCTTCTTTTGTTGTTGTTCGAAAACAAAGAATGTGTTTAATATTGTTTTTTTAATGGTGGGTTTTTTGGTTTTGTTTTTTGTTTGTTGTTTTTTTTTTAATCTAAGTGGTGGTCTGTAGTCTTCCAGTTTTAAATATACAACATATAACAAAACCCTCAAATCCAATCCTCAGATGTTATTTGGGATATGCTCCCAGTAGCACTATGGAAATAGCTATTTATTTATCTATCTGTCTATTTTGACAATAAATGTATAGCCAAGGACAGGTAAATCTATCAAACATTCTGCATAATTAATTCAGTGTTTTTAAGGCCTTCAATGTAGTCTTTATGTTTCTTGGAGAAATTTGTCATTAGGAAAACAACAGAAGACTATACAGTTCTAAAACATGCTAGGTGTGCCCACTCTGAGGGAATGCAGCCCTTAGGCAGCTCCTGCTGGGGCAGGGACACCCCAAGGGACTGCAGCCTGTGGGTGACCTATGCTGGGATAGAAGAAAACAAGGGAGGAGCAATGGAGGAAAGCAAAGAATAAGCAGGGTGCTGCAGAAAGAAACCTTTCTGCAGATGACCCCAACCTCCTTCGCAGCCCATTGTCTCACTGAAGTAGTTGGGAGGAACCATATTAAAACAAGGTGGAAACAAGGGGCTTGAGAGTAGGAAGGGGGGAGAACAGGTGTTTGATTAAGCTGGTCTTGGAGAAGGGGAGGAAGGATGTTTCCCTACATGTTTAATTATTTATTATATTTGTTTCAAATACCTAAATCAGTAATTAAACGTGTGTGTTAGCTGGCAATAAATTAAATCACATAAAGATCGCCAAGTTGCAAATGTTTTGCCCATGGCAAATTTCCTAAAGAAACGTCAGTACACTATATTAATAAAAGGCATGTTATTTGCCAGATCTAGCTATCTGACACATCGTAATAAATGGGTGGAGGCTGTCAGAACTCAAGAACTATATGGGACTATTGTCTTCTAGGCATCCACATTTGTAATAGATGAGCATGCATTAGTTGTGAAGAGCAGCAAACGTTATGGGAGGGCTGGAGATATGGCACACAGTGGGTGACCTAGATCTCTGTTCCACTCAGCTTTCTTTGGCAGCAAAACCAGTTTAAGAAGTTCTCCCCAGTCATTTATTTCTACTACTCTTCTGCAGTCCACTATGACCTGTGTTGTGTTTGTGGGACCATACTATAAACAAGAGCAGTGCAGCAATCTCATTGCAAAATAACCCTAAAAAAGGCATATTTTTTTTTTTACAAAAAAGCAGATCAAGAGGCAACATGAATGTAGTGAAGCAGCCTCCTTATGGGGAGGAAATACATCGTCTTAAAAGCACTTTAGTAGAGAAAGACCCACCATAGCTGGTAGCTAAATCCAGATGCATTCAAATTATAAACTGAGCTCAATTTCTTAATGGTGTTGTTGATTATGTATTTGAAAATGTGCCAAGGAAAGTGACAGATAATCTAGGTTTTGAAGTTTTCAAATCATAACTGAATGCCTTTCTGGGACATTTGTTCTAACCATATAGAAGTTATTTTCTCCTCCTGTGTCTTATAAAATATGCAGAAATAATTGTTGGAAATTCTCTGGTTGGAAAGATAGCAGAGAGCAAACTAAGGGATCTAATGATCACTTTTAGCCTTAAAATCCATTAATCTGCAAAGGGTGCTTAGTTTACTGGGCATATGCTCTTCCTGAGTGCATTTCTGTCATACTCAAAAAATGTCAGTCATAATTCACAAGTATTTCTGTCACATGTAGTCTGGATTGTTTGAAATTGTGCTGCATGCTGAATTCTTTTGAATTCTTCGTCTTGGAAAATATGGTTTTTGTTTATTTGTCTTTTTTTTTTTCCTTGCTAAGCAGATTAACTCCAGGCTTGACTGAATAAATAAATTAGAAGTTAATGGTTTCATTTTGGATAGAGTCAACAACAAACTAGGAACAGGATGACTCTGTCATTTGGAAAAGGATGTTTTTGTGTTCTTACTAGTTCAGGCAGTACCCGATGAGTGGAATGAAATAAACTGTATCTCTTTAGCATTTTGATGATGCCTGCAAGAGAAGTTTCTTGGGTATCTGCACACAACAGAGCTGAAAATGTCACTAAGAGGGCCTGGAAGCCAGACATCCATTAGAACAGGGGTGACTGTGAGAGATTTTAACCTCTTCCATAAAAGATACATTTTTTGGAGGTGATTTGGTACCTTCACATTACAGCAGATATTTGAGATACTGAAGTAAATAAGAACACAGCTCTGAAATTTTTTAGCACTACATATTTCAGTGAGAATGATCAGAGTGCAGTAGAAATGTATCTTTTAATCCAGTTTGAACAGAAGGGAAAAGATTCATATGAACAAATTACTGATGAAATTTTGCAGAGTAGCAGGATATCAGCACAGACACTGGCACATTAAGAGTGCATCTAGAACACGTGACTGTGGAGTTGCTACTTTTATGGTGGCAGGAGATAAGCAGAATGAAAGAATTTACAAAGAATTTGTTTTTTAAGTTTGAATAAGAATAATAGCTTGGAAAGAACTGATTTTCAGGGGTTTTTAAGTATTAGATTCTGCCTAACCAGGAGACGAAGCTGGTCTGAAATAAGCTGTATTTCATTTTCCCTCAAAAGAATTGAATGAGGCTTCAAAAAATCTCTTTCCAAGTGGTCTCTGTAAAGTGCTTCATGTCACTGGCCAGAGTTTTTGAGCAGTGACTGTGTACAGGGAAGGAAAACTGTAGCTGAGTCGGAAGATACTACAGGCTGGTCAAGGATCTTTCTAACACATTAGGAGAGCTGTGCTGGAAAACCAGGCTCCAGCCTCAGGGAATGGTGCTGGGCTCTTCAGATAATTATTTGTTTGTGGCACAGATGTGTTTCACGGTGATTTTATGTATGGAGATAGAACGAACATTTTCAGACTGGGTAATTACAAAATGTTATTGATGTCTTGTTTTCCTTTCGATATAAAGAGGTTGAAAATCTGCAAAAAAATGACTCAATTATTTTGTATAATTTGTATTTGCATTTGTGTCTGTATTTGTCCAAAGGTACCCCCGAAGAGAAACCTAGAAAAGGGTAAATGTTTGTCTTCAGACATACCTCAGGGCCTCCTTACTTGTGAATCAAAGGCTGCTAAAAGCAGCTTCCAGCCAAGCTTTACATGTGATAAGTTTCTAGGCTCCAGCTCCACAGTGCTGCTTAGATCACCTTTTTGCAACACATCATAGCTTCGTATATGTACAGAGAGCAGAGCTGTTGGGGGCCATCTAATGAACAGAATTTAGATTTTTAGATAAGTTGTAGGAAAAGAATATCAAATTCCAGCCAAGAGCAGCAGGATTGCATTTGTGTCACGAGATGGCTGGCTAGGCATGCAGGTGTGTTCCGGGGAGATCTGGTGAGACCTGGGGTGATCCAGTGATCCCCCTGGGGCTGTTTTCAGCCTGGAGCAGGGGTTCAGCTGCCTCTGCTGGGAGAGCAGGTCTGCCAAGGGGCGCAGGCTGTAGCCCCGTCCGGAGGTTCATCATACTTGTATTGCATCAAAGTTCCTGCAGCTCTGATTGTCCTTGCCTAGAGAAGTGTGGTGTGGAGGAGTACATTGGGTTCTGGTCCTTATTCGGGATTTTGAGTCATGCTCTAATGTGACTAACAATAAAACTGGAAACTAGTTCATTCTGACAGTTTAAGGAAAAAATTTAACAATATTGCTGACCAAGCCAAGGAATCTGCTGCAAATCATGGTAGTTTCACTGTTGGAATTTGGAATAATTTAATTATTCTGAGTCCCCCTCCCACCTCTGGTAAATAAATGCCAGTGATAATGATCTCCTTTTATGAACTGATACAAAGTATTCATTGGTTCTGCATTCATTCGTGCCAGTTACAAAATCTTAATAATGCAAGAGCTCTATTGTCTGTTATATGCTATTGCAATTCAGAAAGTTTAGTTCTGAAAAGATATGGTGTGGAAAAAGCGCTTTCATCTATTTTGATCTCTGTACGTCTTTTCAATCTTGTGAAATAGGTAATAAAATGAAATTTTTTGGGTAATCAAGATAAAAGAGAGTAGAGGGGAAATAAACAAAAGAAGAAAAAAAAAATCCTGTTGCCTTAGAAATGGTAGTCTTTAGTTTATTTATGGTAATCTGAATCTCCTATACATGCCTTTTATGAACTTCATATATTCTTTTTATTTGATTATCCCCTAGTGTCTTTCTGAGGGGCTCGAAACAGGCCCACCTCTTCCTTGCCTCAGTCAGAGATATACATCACTATTTTAACCACAGGTTTTCTTCAAGACTTGTCTGTATCATCCAAAAATAGATCTAATGCTATCAAGAGTTAAATATTTTGAGCAGTTTTACTCTTTCTCCCTAAATAGCCATCAATCTCTTGAAGCATGTATTCCCTTCTCTATCAAGCTCCATCTTACCATAACTTTTTCAAGGATTCCTTAAACAGGTCCATTCATTAACAGCAGAAATGGCAGGAATGATTCCTGCAGCCCTTTTGTCAGCAAAGTTCTCTTGAGGCTCTGGCTGCGTGATGGTTGGATTATGAAGTACTGAGGCTGTGAGAGCTCATTTAGCAAGGCTCTTAGTCTCCCAAGAATTGTTTCTCCGCTTGGGTAGCCCCTTCACCATCTCTGCCGTCCATCACTCAGGGAGGCTTAGGCTGAAGTTGTTCCTCCATGCGAGGCAGAAGAGCAGTTTGCAGCTGCCGCAGGACTACTTCTCTATCCTTCTGAAAGTCCATTGGAGTGGCTGTTGAACAAAGAATAAAGGCAAACAAAATAGAAATACAGGTAGCGGTGGCATTTCATGCAGTAGAAGTATTCTTTTCCCGGGCGGTGTCACAGCACTAGCCAGTGAACCTGAGCTGTGGCAGCTGTCTGGCTCCCTGGTTGTACAAATCCATCTGAGGTAGATTCAAGGAACTATTCTTTTCTTCACAGTGTAACTTCTTATTGATTTCTCTCACTGCACCGTTTTACTCGGCCAGGCAAGGAAGATTAGGGAGATTATCTTTGGGATATGTGCCATCCAGTTACC
The DNA here is from genome assembly GCA_013400535.1 of Scopus umbretta. Classification (NCBI taxonomy): domain Eukaryota; kingdom Metazoa; phylum Chordata; class Aves; order Pelecaniformes; family Scopidae; genus Scopus; species Scopus umbretta. The sequence goes on from VZTL01060147.1 coordinate 30,870, forward strand.
TTGATTGTACTTAAGAGATTACAGGGGTATAAATGTGGTGCAAGTGGAGGTCAAGGCTGAGAATACACAGCCTTGAGTGCTTACATCTGTTGTGCTTCTGATACATTTACTCCTCATGATTCTCTGTTTAATTTATCATTTACTTCAGCTTAACGTATTGCCCAGCCACAGCATTAAAAGGTTGCTAAGGGCAAAATTCTGACATTGGACTGAAAATTGTAAGATTTGAAAAACAGGAATTTTAGGGTTCTTTACTTGACTTACTGACTTAAGTGCCACAGTCCTGCCTGTGTAGTGTTATACCAGCTATGCTGAACCTTGCCTACAGTGTTTTCAGTTAATGATATTTCCTATGTCATCAGCACATTTTACAACACAAAGGAGCACTGGCTTGCTGCACAATCCTTGTAATCTTTTTTTTTATTCTTCTGTCTTCAGTGTGTAATTGTATTTATTTGTGTCATAGGGTTTCTTATCACAGTTAGTAATATAGTAAACCATATTGAGCATTTCTCAAATACAAAATTATATAAATTATTAGCAGGCTTACAGGCTGGTGGGTTACTAAATGTAGATGGTATGGGGCTGTATACAGTGAAAACAATGCATTTCTCTTCCCTCCCTCCTCTAAACTTCTTTCCTTCCTCCCTCCTATCCTAAGCTTCCCCAAACCCAGCTCTTTTAATTGTTTAATGCTTTTGGCCTTCTTGACTGATTTTTTTTTATTTGGTGTTCATTCAGCTTTCTGTGAAAACAGACTCAACTGCATTAAAAGCAGATAGTTTTGGAAAAATGACTGATCACATTGGTGTCTCCATGTTAAAAGTAAAAAAACAATTCTCAAGTAAAGTGGGTGTTTTTAAGAAGTAATATTTGATCATTACTCTGTACTTGCTGGAAGAGTTCTTGGATGCTTGCTCTCCATTGCGTGGCTGAACATCCACAGCTCTTTCAGTGTCACGTGCACACCCTCAGACTCATTTGAATAGACCAGGTCTGTCCATGTGATATGAAGTTTCTTTGAAGTAGTGCTCATCTTTTGGCACAATTTGGCCTTTTATACACATCTAATTTTTTCTAGTATCACTTTGAAACTGTCTTTGTGTTTATTTGAACAATTGTGTTCTCTGCTACTGATGCAAGGTACAAACATAGCAGTTTGCAAGTCCCTGAGAGAGCAGGAGTGGTATGACCTGTCACTGGATGCCTTTTTTAATCATACCAGTTTTTAATACATACTCTTTGATCACTGTCAGGATTCATTTAACATTTTTGTAGAAAAGTAATTCTGATTCAACAGATTTCCAGCTGCCCTTTATTCTCATTCCGTGATCATGTTGAAATTCATATTTGTCTGGAAATTGTTTTCTTTTTTTAGCATAGTTAAGAAATTATAGCTCTTGAATTTAAAAAAAAAAAACAAAAACAACAAACAAACCAACCCAAAAAGAAAAACCAAAAAGCCAAATCCTGTCTTTTTAATTGTATTTCTATTTGTATGTGTAACATGTCAAGTAATCTCAATATGGTATATTTATTTTCCCCTGTTTTCACAGGGTCATAGACAATAGACATGGAAAGGATCTTGAGAGGTCCTTTTCCAAAGCATGGTCATTTGCCTAAACCAGTTCTGGCAGATATTTGTCTAATCTACTCTCAACAACTCTCGAGGATGAAGACTACTTTAACTCCCAAAGCATTTTATCCTCAGTGTGTATGACCAGACCCTACTACAAATGAATGGTCTGATGTCTAACCTAAATCTCCTTTGTTGTGATTTATACCAAGTATTTAACTCCAAGTAGACTCAGAAGTTTATTCCATTTTCCTTGGGGTGGCTGTTTACGTTATTTGAAGGTTCTTTTCTGCCTACTCTCATCCACCCATAGAGAAATAACACTGTGGACTTGATTGCATAGTGGATTTTAGAGCACTTGCAGACTTCTTTGGTTACACCTATAGGTAGACCTATCCCTGGCTCTTGGTTAGTCCGCTGTCTTGAACCTAAGAGTAGTTCCACATATTTTTAATTATGAACATACATAAATCTGTGTGTAGTGTGGTATAACATTACCCAGTAAAGAGAGGAGAATGAAGGAAACATTGTGACAAAGGAATTAGCAGAATATAGTGCACAAGAAGCACCTTAGCAAACAGAACAGAGAAATCTCATGGGGTTGTAGAGGTTAGAAAAAAGGAGCTTTGGACAATACAGCCAGTAGCATCTCTAACTGTACAAAAGCTTACAACCCAAGAAGAGGTAAAGTAAATGGAGAATACTGGTATTTGGAAATCACAGTCTATTGCTGATACAAATTACCATTGGTGAACTTTGTTTTAAAAAAAAAAAAAAATAAATAAAAAATGGCAAGAGCATGGTTGCTTGTGTCAGCAAGACATGGAACAGAGCGGACATAGCAAAAGTAGTAGAGATGAGAGAAAGGATGGCCATGGAGGAATGGGCATGCCACAGAGGAAACAACAAGGTTGCTGTGGCAAATCTGAAAAAAGATTCTTCCTTGGGCAAATCTGGAAGAAGATTCTGCCTTAGGACACCTGAAAGTGCACAGAATCTCTCATTTGAGCATGAAAATGAAAGGAAAGCACCAACACTCAAATACTGAATGTATGCAAAAAAGCAGCCTGGAGATAAACAAAAATCTGAGTAGCGACAATAAGGAATGTTCCAAATTCTGAAGATTTCTAACATCAGTACAGATCTCTATAAACGAATGTGAATAAATTGTGTGTGAATAGCATAATTACAGAAAAATTGGATCAGCAGGACTTTGAGCAGCCTGCAGAATGTGTAGAGATAAAGCAGAAGGTCCAGCAAGAAGGCAATTACAGTAGTCCAAGCATGAAATCATCAAAGAATAAATGCTTTCCTTATAGGATCTGCTGAGATTACAGCCTAAGGTAGTATCTGTGGCCATGAATTAGATAAAGCAATAAAAACTTGCATTGCCTCAATCAAGATATTCCTTCTTTCTCAGATGTCTCTACTAGTTAACTCTTTAGTGACAGGGAGTTCTGTCTAGCAATATTTCCTGACATCCCATCTTCATGTGCTTGTCATCTGTTAGGCAGCGGGTAGCTGGGCTGAAGGGTTGGACTTGGCACACTGAAGACCCAGCCTCTGTATTTGTCAATCAACTTTTTCTTCCTCTTTGCAAATTCAGATTTCCAGGATAGGAATGGTACAAGAGTGACATGACAGTTTAGCTTTGTTTTAACTAGATTTTCAGCAGTCTGTGCCATTTAGGGTTTTAAAAGATAAGTTTAAGAATCTGGCATGAAATTCAAAGTTTTCCTTACTTTGTCAATTAATTTTCCTAGAGGATTATATCATGACTGGGCAGAAAGTCTTTTGTAGGATTATTGCAAGGTAGTATAACTGAAGATCTGGTTTGCTTCTTGAGGGAAAAGAAATCACTGTCAAAGGAAAATACTGGTAAGGCTGAACTGGAGGTCTGAAAGTGTAAATTCTGAATGGAAGGAACAAAGTTCAAGACAACATAAGGGCAATTTCACTTGCTAAAACCAGGATCTGCTAAGTTTTTGCTTCAGAAAAAAATGGCATCCAGCAGTCTGAGCGTACAAACCTCTTTCTGGGTAATGGTCGCTGCCAAGTGAAAAGTAAACTCTCGTTTGTTGCAGTAAACTTTTCCAGTCCAACCCATCTTTCTTTCACCAGATCCTTCCAGTCTGCCCCAAATTAATCTTCCTATCCTTCTGCACCACGCGTTTTGGCTCTTTGTGTGCTGCTTCTGCTGGCTCAGCAGCCCCTACCCCATCCTGAGACAGGAGAACCACAGCTGTGCCTGTCCTCCCAGCTCTCGCCTCTGCCACCGCGGGCCACCTGTGCAACCACTGCTGCCCCACCAGTGCTTGGGGCAAGGAAAGCACCTTACCTACATTCACTGGAGTTTTGTGTTTGTTTATGGCCCTGAATAAATGTTTTATTATCATAATGTAGATGATAATTTTGCTGAAAGCTCCTGGCATCACAGAAGAGTAAGGGTTTTCTAGAGGTTTCCACATGAAAAAGTAAGTTTCTTTACTCCTTGCTTCACTACCTGCTTCACTTCCATCCTTACTTAATGGATAGTCATGGGAGCTGTTCTCACACTGCAAAAGAAAAAGTGAATTCAGTACTAGATGTGGTATAATGTGCGCTACCCAGCCCTATATTTAAGGCAGGAGATGAAGTATTCTATACATGTAAGAGGCTTTTTAAAGAACCTGTTGGGATCCATTGGTGTGTTTTGCTGGCATTTCTGTGTCAAAACAGTTACTATTTCATACTCGGATGGAAAGAATTAAAGATCTGGCACACTGTCTGCTTTTGAGTTATTTTTGAGTACAAGAGAAAAGAGATCTATTAATGGGATGCTAAACAAAAATCTACTTTAGTACATAGTTCAACAAGAATGTTGTTGAAAACAGCATTGAGCTGTCATTGATAGGAAACTTCACTTAGGTTCTTTTGCATTGAGATGTGTCAGATATGTAAAAATACTTTAACTAAATGATTAGTTATTTAATAATCAACTTTTGTTCATATTAAAAATCTTCCCAGTGTATTCATTTTTTTTTTATTAATGTTTTTTTTTTTTTTTTTCAAAGTGCCTCAATTGCATCATGCATGTTTCCTAAAGTGTGGCTGCCATGCTTTGCCAAGTATTCAGTGTTTCTCAGTGTTACTCACATGTTCTTCAGTCTTAGCTGGATTCTTACAAAATTTGTTTTATTTCTCTCTTAGAGTTCTACAAAGTTGTTTTCTTGATATATATAGATATATTTTAAGCCAATTCTCCCCAAACTCTCATTCTCTTGACACTTTGGTAGCTTTAGTTCATATTCACTCCATCGCCTTAGTTATTTTTCAAGTAATAAGGTGACCTGAACTGTATACAGTTTCTCAGTTAAGTACCAAGGTCATAAAGAGTTTACAAACTTTCAGTCTCCGTGACTAGATGTCATTTCATACATAGCCCCAACATCTGCCTTTATGCTGCCATATCCTATTGCAAACTCATGTCCTTTTTTCCCCTGTTTGCTAAGCTTATCAGCGTTGATTTATTTCTTCTGTTTAATATTAGCGTTCAATTATTTTTCCCAGCTGTGCATTTTTTCTCTGAGAAGTTTGGAGTGAGGAAGCTGGGAAAACTGAAAGAAAGCTGTTTCAATATCCAAGCCTGACATTCTTGAGAAATGAATGCAGAACGTTGACTCTCGTGTTTACTGTTGAGTATTTAAGTGGATCTGCCTACCTAGATAGATAAATTAGTGTTATGTGCTATAATATACATGAGCTGTGTGCATGATATGTACTACTTCCTATGAGTAACTGCTGTAAGTTATATGTGATCCTCTTTGTGCTATGTTATGCCTTACCCTGGACAAAATAGTTTTTAATTCTCTAGTTACCTGAGGATTATTTTTTAGATTAGCTTTGTTTATGTTGTTTCGATCTTTCATTGACTCTTATCCAGATCTTGGATAATCATTTACTTGGGGTTTTTTTCCCCCCTTTCCTTTTTTCCTTCTTTTCAAGAAGTCATTTCCCATAAAAGTCAAAGCACATCACAGCTCTTGCACATTCATGATTTTTCGTCTTCACAAAGCTGGTGTGCACTCTGATAACCTGTAGCCAGAAGCCAGTGACCGACCACCCCAGAGTTATGGGATACTGCGTGTTGATTAGTATTATGTTGAGATATTACTGTCCTTTCAGATGCGCTCCTCCCACCCCCATATTCAACTCTCCTGGCCAATTTACTGTTTGTAAAATAGAAATGATGAGAAAATGGGTCATTTGGTATCTTTTTTTTTTTTTTTTTACAGGATTTACAGATAATCAGTACAGATGAAAACCAGGTGTTTGTGGCTGTTCAGGAGTGGTACCAGACAGACACGTACAACCTGTACCAGTCTGACCCGCAAGGTGTTTACTACTCTATCCTGCTGGAGAATGTCCGGAGCACAAAGCAGCCAGAAGAGAACGTCCTGATAGATATTCTGGAGGTAGGTCTTTAATGTGTGTAGCCTGAGTGGAGTTTCAATTTTACTTTTTTTTTTAATTTTGATTGAGTAGAATTAATTTTACATTAATGTATTTTCACCATTATCTTTAATGTAAAAAAGACTAGGATTTCTTTCTTATTGATAGTGCATCATTACTACTTACATGTTTCCCTCCTGCCCTGCTGATGCACTGTGTGCTCTAAGAACTGGAGTCTTGGTATGGAGTTCCATGGATGTGCAAAACTAGAATTGGGTGAGGTGTTTTTTGGTGGGGTTTTTTTTTGTTTGTTTTTTTGCTTTTTTATAAGATACTGAAAAATGAAGCTGGCAGCACAATTTTTTATTGAAGTAAGAAGTTCAGCTGTGTACATACAGCTTATTTCATCTAGGTGACTCAGTGATACGCTGCCTGACTTACAGCAGGACATCTTTTAGCCAGTAGGGTCTTAAATAGTAATCCTGCAAGCCTTGTGCTAGGTTGTGTCAGCTCTGACAAGCGAAGAAGCAACAAAATTAGATACTGGACAGCAAATCCTCTTGCTTTCAGTAGGCATGTTGTGCCAACAGCACTTGCTATGGGACAAACTCTCCTGTAGGCAAATCTATCTTGGTTTTTAATATCAGTGCACTTGGCAGAAGAAAAGACTGAAGAATATAGCATTTTGGAAGAGTAGCACAAACTTATCAATTCTGTTCCTGTTGATGATGACATTTAAATGTAACAGGGTGTACCTTTGCTCTGGTTCTGTTCTTTCTTGTAGCATGTAGCGCTGGCCATCGTCAGGTTATTAAACTAATGGACATTTGGTCTGACACAGTGTGGCTGCTGTTTTTCTGTAATCTGCCTGGTGTCAGCTGAAAAAAAAAAAAAAAAAAAATCTTTGTAAGTGCAGCAGACATCTCTGGAAAAGGTTTATAGTAATTCAGGGTGCTAGTCATACTCTTACAGAACTGTTAAATGGCTGTAATTAGACTCTTGTTGGTTAGGGAAAATGATAGTAGTTTTTTTCCCCCCTATCTCCTCCATCTTTGTTTGGCTTTTTCTTTCCAAATGGCTGTAGTAAAACAAAAAGATGTATCATTACCAATGATGATTTTCTAGACTCTACCGTTTTAGAAATGAGGCTTCTTAATGAGTGAAGCAATACGTTGTGTGAAGCCAAATTCCCACAGGGTGATTTGTTGAGCATTAGTTTGCAGCTTTTTGCTCCTGGTTGCTCCTGTAGGATGCAAAGCTAAAAGGGAGTTGAGTGCAATGTCTTCTCCCTGTGTCACCTGTAGCATGTTGTTTCAGATAGATTATGCAGAGATGCCACCCCTGGCTGTGCATTTGTCTACGAGAGTTATTTACTTAATTCAGTTTCACTGATGATTTCAGAATTTCACAATGTTATTGAGAAAATATTTGATAATGTGCAAGACAGAGAGATCCTAGATTACTGTGGGTGCTGGATTAATTTGTAGGGTTGCAGTAAAAAGAAAATGTGCACATGATAAAGCGTAACTGAAAGACAATACACATGGAGCCAAACAATTCCATTTTTTAGAGCTATTCATGGAATAGAGTTGCTTTATAGGAGAACACTTTATTTGCTTACAGCCTACAGCTTCCAGGTGGCTTGTATGATAAATAATTAGTGTTCATCATCTTTACTAGAATGTGATCTTGTACTCATATCTACGTGTAATGTATGGATTATTTACACAATGCAAAATAGCTACTAAATATAATGTATCTTGCAGTCCTTGAGGGTGGGATTTTTTTGGTCTAGTCTTCATTTTCTCTCTGGGCATTTTAATGCAAGTATCCCATCCTAGGAAGAGGAATCTTCAGTGCAATACAGAGACAGTTCCCAATGGTTCACAATTTCTCTTTCCACCGGTGCATAATTCTCCTTAAAATTTGCACTGTTCATCTTTGTTATCTTCTGCTGACCTCACTTCAACTTTTGCTTGTACGTCTGCTATAAAATCTTTTATGCGTTTCTACCTGCTGCATTCATTTTCTTTTATATGCTGTATCCTTTTTTTTTGTACCATATTTCTTTTCATGTTGCATGTACGAAAGGGGAATAATTCCCAGCAAATACTTGTTAAGAGAAGGAAAGAAAAAGAAAGGTAAAGTAATAAGTAACTGTCCAAAAGGAGCATGCCCTTGAAATTTTGACTGTACAAAAGGAGCGTGTCCTTGACGTTGTATCAAGTGCTGCCAATGTGAACCAGTCACAAATTTGACATAGGCGTGTTTGCAAAATGACCATACTAATCTAATACCTCTAGATTGGATCTGGGTGTGACTGCTTATATGGGTGAGAGCTACACAAGTTGCAGTACATGTTCTTTGTCCCTTTTTTTTCCCCAAATAACAGATCATATATATATTTAAATTTTAATCACAAACTTCTGTTATATAGCTGTATATTTTTTATTTTGGTAACTGCTGCTAATAAACACCATGGGGCCATCTGAGCTGTGCTGCTTCCTACCAAGTAGTATAGAGTAGGGTTTGGCTGTAAAATCAGTAATGTAACAATGTAGCAATTAATGTGTCACAGAATACATAGCCATAGCAAAAAAACTGTTTAGAAAATAGGTTTATAAGGTACAAAGTGCTTTTCTAAGAGTACTGTGGAACCACTAACCCCTGAACTGTTTTGTAAAATAGCTGCTCCAAGAACTAATCCAAAAGTCCAAAGAAAATCAAAGGAAAAGTACTTTTGAATTTCCTTGTGTTCATCTGTCTTGGGTAGCTACTGGACTGCTCATCAGAGTAACTGAACACTCCACAATGTTGAAATGTATTCTTTTCCATAGCACCTTATTATTAATGTGAATCTTTTCCCTTCTTGCTAGAAAGATACTAATCTCCCAATTTTACATTAGGGAACTGAGTCAAGGAGTAGAAAGTACAGAAGAATTTGGGTGCTTTGGCATTACAGTTGAATCCAGAAGGCAGATTTGACATACAGCATTTAAAGTATTTACAGAAAGAGTCAGGCATGTATTTACAAAGGTCACAGGACAAATAAAATAGAAAATGTTACGAAGGGGGAGGGGTGTTTTAAAGCTGCCATTTTTTACACACTGTAATTTTATATGTTATTATTTTTTAAGATAATGCACCACTCCAAACATCATGCTTCTGAACTTGCCCTGAAGATAGATGCCGGAAACTTATTTATTATTTCAAGCAAGGTTTATGCCGTTCATTCAACATAGAACTGCTGAAGTGCTGGTCGGCTTTTATCTTTTTTTAGGGCAGCAGTGAGAAATGTTAACTGAGACACTGGAAGAATTTTTTTCATAATCTTTCTGTCTGATAAATTCAAACACTTATGTCCCATATTCTAGAGAGGAGGGGTTACCCTAGCACTTGGTTAAGTTAGAGATGGGAGTGGGAATGGAGAAAAATTTTATCCTGACTCCCATTGAATAATTGTATGGAATGATTAAATATTCATTAAACAAGAATGAGAAAAAAAGGGAGAGAGAGAAGAAACAAAAATATTCATGATGCAGCACTGTTTTTTCCATCTACAAATGAAGAGGGAAACCTCAGTTGCAGTCCCTGATCTAGTTATTGTTTAAATATTTAATATTGTGTTCACTGGAAGAAAACATGCACAGAAATTGAACCCCAAGTCTATTTTCCCAAGTAAATGTTTGAACTGCCAGGCTTTTTAGTTGTATTCATGGCTGTGCCATCTCTGGAAGACAGAATATGTAATGAAGGCCCAGCAAGACAAAAGTGCTTTGAAAGCAAAGAAAGCTGGTGTCTGGTTTTTTCCCTCCCCTTCCTTTTCTCACCTGCACTGCAAAGTAGTTGACTTTTATGGTGTGTTTGACTTGGAGGTGATTCTGAGCTTCCAGCGTCCTGGATAAGTAAGCCAACCACACATGCATGGCGTTTTAAGGAAGAAGGAACTCATGGGAGAGCAGGGTATTAAAATGATTATACTGAATTTGGTTATCTAAATGTAGATACATTTCCAAGTTCTAGGCTGTTACCGTAACCAGCAGAGCATTCTTATTCTCTGTAGATTTGGATCAGTTCCTTAGAAAAAAAGAGTATATTTATAAACAATAGGTATCAAATTCATAGTCCGCTGGAAGAGATGCCTTCTCTTCACCCTAAATGCAGGCTTTTGTTAAATGAATGTTAAAGCAAGGTCATAACTGGTAGTTGGAAAAGAAGGAAAGAGTAAGTATTTCAGATACAAAAATAAATAGAAAGCCCAGGAATGAATTATGTTGACAAATATTCCTGATCATGCAAAGAGCTGGCTATCTTGTGCATTTAGTTATAATGAATGCTGCAGTTTTATTAAATGTCAGCACATACACAGATTAGAAAACTGTACTGTTCTGGAAATGGTGTATGAGTTGATATACATTTTCAATAATTTTTCAGAAATTCAAGAAGCCTCCTAAATAATCAAAAGGGAAACAAGAGCACTCTTAATGAAACCTTAAAATTTAATACAAGATCTTATCTCATGCCATTGGGTGGAATATTAACACATAACATAAATGCTAGGGCTAGAACGAAACATATTAAGGTGTGATTACTGTCAGGTTGCTTCGAAAAATTAACCCCATTAACTTTGACACTATGAGTTGTAATAATTTACCAATACAGATTGTTTTGAAATGAAATAACTAAGTTTGCCCAAGAGAAGAGAGAGCCTGTAAGTTTTTTTTTTTTTTTTCTTTTTTGCCAAAGATTAAACAGGTGAAGGGAGGCTAAATGTGTGGAGGTAGGCTGGCATTTCAGATGCTTGAGAGGTTGATTTAGCCCTCACTGTTCTTTCCCCAGATGATCTGTCTGCATTTATTTCCTACAAAAGGCAACTGTGCTTCCTAATTCAGTGTTATTTTAAAGGATATTATATTGTATTTTGTTATTGCAACCTACTTGCATACTATTTGTATGATGTAGGTCATGTGACTTCAGTGTAAAAGTCAGGTTGCTGTTATAAATTGCTTACATCATTTGTAGAATAACATTTTAGAAATGTCCACGTTTTTAAAAAATGCAGAGCTGTAATTTTAACAGTAGTGTACAGTAGGCCATACTATCGTAATTTTTGTATTTTGCTGTATAGACTACATGTAATTTGATTAGATTTCTGACATTAAGAGAACCGTATATCCTTTTTAAATACATTTAGAAATACAAATCAGTCAGTAATAATCCTCCCTTTCCCCCTTTCTCCCTTTCCTCTTATCCTTTTGCCTTTTTTTTTTTTTTCTTAAGGTATCGTTCACTTTCCCAGTGGAGAAACTACCAGAGGTACACAGTTCAGAGCCACAAAAGAGCAGCTAATCAGGGATAATCCTTGTTGAAAAAAACATGTGTGTGCTGTTCATTAACCCTCTCTCCTGTATGCTTCAGGTCAGAGGTGTAAAAGGCGTCTTTTTGGCCAACCAGAAAATTGATGGGAAAGTTACAACTCTGATAACCTACAACAAAGGCCGTGACTGGGATTTTCTAAATCCTCCAGACATTGATATGAATGGCAAACCGACAAACTGCAAACCTGTAAGTGGTTCTTTTTAGCCTATCCTTTCTCTAAAGTGCACAAGAATTATTTTTATGGTAGGGTGTACAGTAGTTCCAACAGCCCGAGAGCTTTGCACCAAGTTTACCAGCCAAACTAGTAGGCAAATCTACTTCATTGCACGAGCCGTGGCTTCATGAGCTATTAGTCCAGTCATCTTGTAGAGTGAGTAATCACAACTCTGTCTTGCACTGCGTTTCTTATTGCGGAGCTTACTTTGACACAAAGAGAATATTCTTTCTTGTGTGTCAACTGCACAACTCAGTTCAGAATAATAATGACAACAGTCATTTGTGTCTGGATATAAGGGGCATCATTAGTCAAATAGAGCTTACAAATACCTTTCCTCTTTCCATCTTTCATATTTTAGTTTCATCTTAAACCAGGGTAACCCTTGGTTGCCTGTTAAAGGGAACTCTTGACAATTGCTTGGAAGTAAATACAACAGTTAACTGCATGAAGAAGTCCTTTCTTTTTGTCAGATGGTGTTATTTCAGTTTGTTTAGATGTCCCAGTTACCCATAATATTTTGTTATTTGCAAGGCTATACTGAAAACCTTGTATTTTTCTCACTGACTCTCTGCTACTGGGGACACCAGGCTGCGTGAAATAAATGCTTTTAGTCCTGCCACTGCCAGAGATTTGATCCCTCTCCATGTAGCAGAATTGGAGGGCTGGAGCTGCTGGCTCCCTTTCGAAGAGTTTAAGACCATGCTATATGTTTCAAGCCTGCCGGGCCTGATCTGGAGCTCTCCAAGACGAGTGGAGGGATTGCAGTGGCAGCAGCTCCCAGCTGATGCTGGCAGCCTGCTCCTGGTAAAGCTCCTGGTCAGATTGCTGTAAGCAATATGACCTTTGAGTGCTGCTACACAAAGAGCAAGAAGCAGCAAGTTGCTTATCAAAGAGATGATCAGATGTGTCCAAAAGTCATTATGCTATTTTTCATACTACTTTTTTTCTAAAAAAAAGGCATTTTGGTGCAAACAGTTGGTTTTAATCATCATTTTACCAGTTACCTGGGACCAAAAAACATGCAATACTTGTTGTTAGGATATTTTTTAAGCAATTGTTCTGTCACACAGCTTTTTTTTCATACAATGATTTCATCCTGACTTTTTTGAGTTTGGAAATCTTTTTGCTGAGACAGTGGCAGACTATGCAGACATCACCAGACGTTCTTGTTAGATAGATAGCTAAGGTTAATATTTCAGAGTGGACTTTGTCTCCATGGGAAACAGCCATTCTCTTTCTCTACAAAGATATACATTGCTGAAGCTACTCTGACTGGGTTTTCATTATTACAGGAGCATAATTGTTACCAGTTGTTTGGGTTTGGGGTTTTTTGTTTTGGTTTTGCTTGTTTTTAGTTGTTTTGTTTGGTTTTTTTTTAAACCTGTTGTCTTCTTCCCCCACAAGCCTGATTGCTACCTTCACCTCCATCTCCGCTGGGCAGACAATCCCTATGTGTCAGGAACAGTCCATACGAAGGACACTGCACCAGGGCTCATAATGGGGGCAGGTAAATGCATAAAATCATTTTTTTAAGACCTGAAATGTGGCAGCAGTTCTTTGTAGATCTAGTGTTTTGGTTTATAACAATACCATGGTAGAAACATTGCCAATAAAGGCTTTCTGTGCAGGATAACCCTTTATGGGATCTCTTGATCAAACAATTTAATAAAAGTTAATTGGAGTCCCAGAGCTGTCTTCTAGGACAGATACATAACAGAATACATTATGCTTTGTGCTGTGTAATGTGTCCTTCCCCGTTAGAGCAGTGTGGAGGACTGACGGAAGCGGACAGACTTGTCCTGCATTCTTTTTCTCTAGAAGTCAGGTGTAGGGCATCCAACATCATGAATAGCCCAGCAAATCCAATAAACTGATGTAAGCAGTGGCCAAGCCTTTGTTCTTTATGCTTAGATACAGATAATTTGTCTTGTAATTTTTGTTAATTCCCTTTTTGCCTAAAGAGAGATGAAGTGAAAGAGGCAAATGTGTCTGTGTTGGGAACAGTGCTGGTTGTGGCTTCTCTGTTGTAAAATACATATGGAGCCATGCTACTGTGAAGTGGCATTTAATAAAAGAAATGTCACTGCAGTGACACTCATCAAGAAAAATATTCACATAACTCTGTTTTACTTTGTACCCTTGAAATTCATCTATTAATTTAATTTTGAAACAAAGAAACAGAAAATTAAAATACTGGAATCTTAACTGTTCTAAGAGCTTTTTCAAGTTGCATTATTTTATTCTTATGTTCTGGATTATGTTTAGGTGAAATACACACATGCACTTCTGCCTTAGCTTACACTAGTCTCTTATAAATGGCTTACTAAATTGAAAATTTCCTGAGAATATCAAGGTGAGCATATATGGTGTTGAAAGAGACTGACAGCTGCCATTACTTCAGTGTAACAGAAGATTTCAAGTTTTCCCCTAGTGTAAATGGAGTTTGAAGTATTTTACTGGAGGCTGACCTACCTGGTGAAATGTTGCAGTGTTTTTATTGACACAAATGAGACTAAGATATAGTGTCCTTGTAGATACATTTCTATTAGGTCTTTAATTCACATTTTATGAATTCCAGTACTTAAAAGAATAACTTCCATCTTGGGGATCTTCTTTATACATAAAGGTACTCCTATGCTAATGTAGGTTCTTAATTTTAGCCTCATCATATTGCACCTGAATGCCTTCTAGTAGCAAATTAAGCAATGAGGTTTAATTACTCTAATTTTTCTCTCTCCTAGCATTATGATTTGATGTGGTGAACTTACACTCATTGAGATTTTGGGTTGTTTTCTTTTGGTTGTGTTTTGTGGACTTTTTTTAAGTGCACTGTCCTCTGAGACAATATTAGGGATGTTGGGTTGGAGAAGAGTATTTTGCCCTTAATTCCTTCCTAGAATACAGCGAGATTTTATCACTGTGACTTTGTCTTACCATGTCTGGTAGGTAAACTAGTCAACAGCTCTCCTCAATGTGAACACGAGGGAGCCTTTTTCATGACATCCAGGTATCATTAAGAACTGAACTTGTCTGTTAAATCTGACTTGATGGTGGAGCAACCTATAATGTAATGGAAATGCTAGAGAGGCACCGTCACTCATGGCAGCTGGCTAAAAAGCTGGGAGGGATGGTGTGAAAGTGAGAAAAATTTGCCCAAGAGTAGTGCAGTACATCCTTTCTCTGGTAGAAGGTCATGTAGTTGCAAACAGAGCTGAGGGACTTATTTTGGAGTCTTAAAAATCTTGAAGAGCAACAGCATCCACTTGCCAACAGATGACCTGAATCAACTCTGATTTTGACTTGCATTTACAGTATTTGGATGCTCAGGTCATCCAGACTCAGTGGACCTGTTCAGTCTTTTCTGGCAAACCTGATATCCTTGTAAACTTAAACTTCTTATCAGAAATACTTTAGATACAATGAGCTTGAGTTTCTTCCAGCCTTGATCCTTGAGACTGATAATCCTAAGCAAATCAACAGAAGTACTAGGATCTTAGAACATGTAGAAATCAGATTAATTGGGCCATGTCACACTCTTGGAATTCTACCGTTAGATTTAAGGAGAGCACATCTTCTGGAAATGTCTGAAGATGATAAATATCTGTGAATGTCAGTTGATCTCAGTGTGCCTAGGAACCGTTAGTGCCTTGTGCTGTGAAAAAGAGAAACGTATTCTGAGGGTGAAGTAGGTAAATGACTGCCAATGGAGAGAGGGAAATATTAATACTCTGGCAAAATACTGTACAGCAGCCTTATTAATAAGAATGTGTGCAATTCTGATCATCAGTTTTCAGGACCAATGGGCAGGTGCTAAGAAGGACTACTTGGCAGTTGATGGAAATAGAGAATATTTACAAGAAAACCTCATTACCTGAGAAAAATAAAGGACTTTTTTTTTTTTTTTTTTTCCTGAAAGTTTAACCATGGGATAGAAACAAGTGATGTAAACAAGTGGATAAGAACTGAAAATTAGAAAACAGTTTCTAACCATAAGATCCATGAAGCTCCTCGTCTCAAGAGCAGTGGCTATCAATCAAAAAGGCAAAAAACCAACCAAACAAAATCCCTCCAACATGGAGTTTGGCTACTTTATAGAATGCTTATACAGCACAGCTGCTTGTGGTAACGGAAAATCTAACCTGTGACTTAAGGATAGTTTTGATGCTGTGCTTGAAAATCAGAGCACAGAGACTACTGAATATTGTTTTAATTTAAAAATAATTAAATGGTGAGCAGCATTAATACCTACAGCATTTGGGAAAATGCAATAATACGATGTTAAAATTGCATCTTTTTTAAAAATTGCATCTTTTTAAACTCATATTTACAAATAAAAATTCCACTCTATTAAAGCTGCATAAATAGTTCTGAGGAATGCATATTTTTAGCTTATGTAGATATATATAAAATTGTGCAGGCAGAATATTAAATTTTATAGCTGCATATTAAAGTGTTCTTTTAAATAACTACTCCCTTTAAGAAATGTAATAGGATTTTGCATTTACATTTTATTTTCATGCATTTTAGTCTTGGCAACAGCTTCTATTTCTCACAGCATCAGCCATGAAATGTGTGTCAATTGATGTGTAAATTTTTACTATAAACTTATGAAGGACTTTTCTATGAAAAATGTCTTGAGAAGTATAGATTTTTTTCAGGTGCTAGTTTACAATAATTGTCTGCTTAGCTTCCAATCCAGATGGCAAATCAAGCAAGCAGTAAATGCTGCACATTCACACGAACTGAGGAAGTGCTGGAAAGTTCAGTTTACTTTTTGTCATATGAGGCCCAAATACATTGCATACGTTATGATAAATTTATATCATTTTTCACAACAGCAGCATACCAGAATGCCACTATAAAAAGGATGAGGCAACACAGGGAGATGATTGAGCCTGACCCAGTGCATTTTGGAGTGAAAATGCTGCAATTTGTTGGACTTTTCTTGTATCTACATGTTTCCCCATTTTGATGACATGAATCGCTCTCTCAGCTAAACACATCTTTAGCTTGCCAGGCAAAAACTGTCTGTCTGGGACATTTAAATACAAATTGGTTGTGTGCTTGTTCTACACTGTGACTACAAGTTTACAAACCATGAAATTTTAGCTTACAGTGCATTGACTGAAGGGATGATACCGTTGTATTAATTACCAGTGATCTAGGCAAGGTACATCTCTCTTTCTGGAGTAGGTATCTGCCTGTATGCTAAATTTACATGGCTGGAAAAGATTTTCCATATTAGAAGGATTATCAAACTGTTGCATATAGGGATTATTTCTTCTCACAGTAAGCATGTCTAAAATCATGTACAAAAATATGGGTAAATGCAGTGATAAGTAGCACTTAAAACATGTAAATTAATAGTAGGAACCTGCTAAAATGCCTGAGCAAAGACAAACTTTTAATTACTGTCTGGAGATCTGTATGTGCTTTTCATAGCTATACCACCTTTCCAGAGAGCTTGGCTGGCCACCAGTCACCACTAAAATACATTGCTTTCTTTCACATTCCTGTGCTACCAACTGCTAAACTGGTATGTGCAAAGTTACAAATAGCTTGGAGAAATAAGTTGAAGGGTAGTTTGTACTCCTGTATTTTAGTTTTTGGGACTTCCACCCCTGCAGGGATGGAATGTTTGATTTTTACCCAGTTACTTAAAAATTAGCCTTTACTCAGGACAAGTAAAAAAGCAAAAGAGGGTTTTCTGTATCCCAAAGCACAGTTTGAAAAGGTTTGTAAGAATGCAAGTAATAGAAATAAAAGACGACAGTGCTTTAATTAAAAAAAATCCAAAACGTTTCCTTTTGCTTGCTAATTTTAAGAAACAAGACATCAGAACGTAACAATAGCAGAGCCATATTGGCTTAGGTCAAGAGTCCATCTAGCACAGTGCCCTGGTTCTGTTGGTGTCAAAAGCCTTTGGGGAAGCGTTTAAGAACAGTTCAGGTGTATATGGTCCCCCAGGCCATGGTTTGGGAGAAGACGCACATGTGGGACTGTGTGTCTTCTCACAAGTGCTGCGGTCAAGGCAGCACCAGGTTTACCTCTCCTAACTGATACAGCCCAATGAAGCTATCGTACCTTGGCCTTCTACCCTCAGACACATCCATCACGGCTGGGGGCTTGCCACACACATCCTCGGTTTCATCACATGAAAACACTGTTTTCATGGCCTGTAACATAACCCTCGTGTTATTTAAGAGAACTGGAGTTGGGGCAGGAGCCGGGAGGGACACTCACAATAATACATCTCCCAGCCATTGCAACACCACCTGTGGGCAGCCGGGGCTGTCTGCTCTGTGGTGTGAAAGAGGTCAGGTCATGCCAACTAGCTCAGGGCTGCAGGGCAGTTTCTGGCCTTGCCTTATAGTATGTATGTGTGGTGTTTGCAATAATGCCATCCCTTTGTTAGGGACAGAGGATGAGTCTTTAACTGCCTTTAACAACAATATATTTAAAATTGCATGAGAAATGTAGAAAGCAAAGTTGAAGCAAACACAGTAATTTCAAGTCTTCTTTCCTGTTCATGTCATTTAGCTGCAAAAAGAATACAAAATAAAACAAACTTGAGAAGCTTCTGTTTTACAGACAAAACTTGTGAACCTAGATGGCAAAACACTCAGTGTCGTGTCAGAAGAGTTTTCAGGCCTTTTAGATCAAAAAGTGATGTTAAAATGATACCCTTTATAGCTCTGGCTAATATAGTCTGCAGTTGATTACCCATTCCAGATGCAATAACTTTTTTCAGTATGAACTGAATTGTCTTCAATGTTTATGTTACCTTTACTTGTTACCACAGATGTATTTTGAGATCTAACACAGAACCACTAAAATGATAAAAAGTTTCCATGTTGTAGTGGCACACCTGAGGAGTTACTGCAGTCATTTAAAGCTGTAATAAAGAGCACAGATTTTTGGTGTGATTCACCAGGCAAACAGCACACTGGTGTTTGTGGGTGTGCAGTGGACACTTCAGGACGTGGTGGGAATGGTACCTACAAACTGTAAATATTGGCCTCTAGTCTTGGAGCTGAGCATAATTTAGCCATTTCTCACCTTCTGTATCGCCTCATCGTGATGCCAGTTGTGCACCTGTGTTATTGGCTGCCACACTTACCACAAATAAGGTTCATAATTCCACTTGGATACAGCATGGGAATGGACTACTTTCAACGGTCAAAGAGCAGTTTTTCCCAGAGCAGTACACCAGCCTTTATGCCAAGTTTGTCATCAGTTGAGGTTTTTGACAGAATGGCATTTTTCTGTAATTATAATGGAATCCACCAACTCTTTTTGTGCATTTACCAAGAAAAGGCAATAAAGGTAAAATCAAAGCTAGGAGAAGTCATGTCTGTCTTGTTACAGAGCTGCAATTACAAAGCTTTTGCTAATATCTTTTAGTCATTATCATATCAGCTGGATATAAAAGGCTTTCTAATGAAGCACAAGTTGATGCTGTTTAGTTTACAGACTAATTCTCCATTAGCTAAGGCAGTTTACCACTGCACTTTTTAAAGTGCAGATCCATAGCAATTCTCAAAATAAAGAGCTACTCATGCAAGCAGATTTCAGTAAGTGGTGAAAAGAGGTAGAATAAACAACATTTATCCAGGAGCAAAATTAACGATGCATTCATTAAAGGTATCTGTGCAAAGAAGGACGTAAACTGACAGCAATACTTTAGATTCTAGCAATTAAAGAAATATTTCTATCCCTAGCTATCCCAAAGAAAAAGTTCTGTGAGTAATTGCAGAAGCACAAGAATATATCCATTTGCAGAAAAATATAGCAGTGAAAACTATACAAAGGAAAGTAAGAATAGCAAAAGAAATATGGTTTGTATAAACAGCAAATCAAATCTCCCTTCCCTTCCTACAAATCCTGAGAAGGTGATTTCTCATTCATACCTCCTTTGAGTGACCAGATTAATGTTTGCTACACAAAGCTGATAGGATCTGGTCCTACTTGCTCATGAGATGTGTGATACTTGGGAAAATCAGATCGTGTTTCCTGACCTTTGCTTGTGTTGGAGTTCTAGGTTTCAAAGTGATAATAAATTGAAAATGACTGTAAACCAAATAGATTTAAATAAACTTGAATCTCGGGAGAAAACACAACTGAATTCAGATGGGAAGCTTTCGCTTTTGATCTGTCTCATTAGATAATATTCATGATTTAATAAAGTTTAATTGTCTGGGTTTTTTTGTTGTTTTTTTTTTTCTCTTATACTGGGAGATCTGCCTAAATGTGAATGCAACATGCCTGTAACCAAAACATGTAATTTTCCCAGGACTATTGGACAGAATAAAGCCAAAAGTTTAATCTGTTTTTTAAAAAATTTCAACCTTGTGCTAGGCCTATGGTCCTTTGTCCTTAACACCAATGATGTGGTTGTAACTTTCTGTCATTTCTGTCACGGAGGTTTGATTTTGATTCCTGGTATCCATAGAGCCTTTGTTTCTGAAAACTAGACAGCCTTATGTATAAATGATAACCCTTTTGGGAAGCCATGTGATGGTCCTCGCTACCTTGGCTCCATGGACGAAGGCAGAGCGGTGGGAACGTGAGACCATGCAACCGGGGAGAGCACTCCGTGCCCTCAGTGCTGACTTAATGGTCGGCTGTTTTTGAAGATGAAGATGTTTGCAGGGAAAAAAAATAGGGGCTGTTCACTCCACAATTACTTATTTCTCTTTCCCTCCCACTTGGCACAACTGCTGTTACATCCAGTAGTAGTCATGAGGGTCATCCCTGCACTTTGAGTCTAAGCTGGTTTTGGCACATTTTTAATCTTACAGGTTTTATATCTACTTCATCCATACAAGCCTGGTTCTTAAATATGTGTTCGGTCCACATCACCTTCATCCATACTGTACTGACCTTATCAAATGTCCTCATTGCCTACAGGAATAGGATCTTATTTTCAAGATGATGTGGCCAACTAAGTCTGTGCTGAAATATTTGATAGAGAGCATGAAGTGGGTTGGAAAGATGAAAACCCAAGAAGGGGCAGTGGCATCTTCTGAAACATTGGATGCAGTTGAAAGAAATAAACTGACTCCTCTAAATTCCCCAATCCAATATAAATATCCTAATCCAGTCTAGGCTGTATTTAGGGTTAAATAATGTAGAGTTATACCATTAAACAATGGAGCACATGCAATCTTGATAGTCCAGAGTGTGTATTTTGGGCAGTGGGCACTGTCATTCCTCTCAGGAACCTTTCAGCACTAATGAGCACATGCTGCAGAAACAGATCTGTTTTGTTACTTAAAAACAGCTATTTATATAACACACAAGTGAAATTTCATAATGCTATCCTGATCTCAAGTGTTTTCTTTCCTTATCTCTTCTGCTTAAGAGGATCTGATAACTTCAATCTTACTTTTACCTTAAAAATATGCAAACCATGTATTTAAGTCAAAATCCCCTAGAGGATATCATTTAGAAGGAATATTTTGCTATGATTGCTTCTCCCCTAGAATACTGTAAACTGCCTGGTGGTTTAATAGTTTGCTATTTGAAATACCGCATGTTAAAAGATGGAGATCTCGGTATTTGGAATTGCATCTGCTAAGATATCTTCCACAAGTTAGGTGTTCAAAAAACATCTAGGTGTTCAAAAAATGTCTAGATGTGGTACTTCAAGACATGGTTTATCAGGCATGGTGGTTTGGGTTTTTTTTGTTTGGTTGGGGTTTTTTTGTTTTGGTTTGGTTTGGGTTTTTTTGGGGGGGTGGGGTTGGTGGTTGAACTAGATGATCTCAGAGGTCTTTTCCAACCTTAACAATTCTATTCTATTCTATGATAAGTTTGTTTTAAAGCTTCTATTTGCTTTGCAGTAACCTGAATGCTAGCTGCTGCTCCTCAGTGCTTTTTGTCAAAACATTCAGTAGCTTACTGGTCAATATTTAGGTAAATCAAGCAATTCTGCTTTAGATTCTTTCGTATTTACGCAATTTTTCAATCCCTCACTTCTTCTTTTCAGTGTTACATATTTCTCCAGATTCTAGATTTTGTTACTACTTCTTAAAGTCTTGCAAATAAAACATTTTTTATTTTAACAATTCAAGTTCAGGATGAATAATTTTACCAAATGTGATTAAGGTTAAGGTATGGCTTCTGAGTTTATGGACATTTCAGACTTACATCTTAAGTATGTGTTCTTTTATAATGATTTTTCAGCATGCAGCAACAAAACTAAAATGTTGGTTTGGCCTTTGCATTTCAGTATTAGAATTAAGCCTCATTGCTCCCGCCTATGGATAGCTAGCAATGTAAAAAGAAGTTGTTAAAGCTATATATATATATATGTTTTTAAAGGGATTTAACTGGTGCTACCAGAAATGAAGTAAGGCTGCTGATCATCTGAGTTTAGTTCTCGCTCTGACCTAGAAAATTCTCACTGTGCCTGGAGTCAGGTCTAGATCCAGTCTCTCTTGCTCATGTGGATGCAACCCTTGTTTCCTCCTGTTTTGTGACAGGTAACCTGGGGTCCCAGCTGGTTGAGTATAAAGAAGAAATGTACATAACGTCTGACTGTGGGAACACGTGGCGTCAGGTAGGAAGAAGAAATCATCAAAGGCACCTGGAAATAATTTTAATATACCCAACATGATAAATTTTATAATGCTTAACTAATCTTTATATACCCTTTGTTTTGAGGGAGGTGGCCATTATTATCCCCATTTTGCTTGGAAACTGGGAGAGATTAAGGAGGTGACTTGCAGAAACTCAAACTGGTCGGGCTGTCAGGTTCTACTGAAGTTCTAATATTTCGGTCTTTTTAAAGATTTTAGAATTATCTTGCATAAAAAGGACATAGAGTCTGGTTAGGTTTTTAATAAGGTAAGTAATCTTCCTATGCTAATGAAGAAGTGGACTTTGGTTAAATCTGGCAGTACAAATATTCTAAGCTGAAAGACATGGTTTAGGTAGAAAGGAAGAAATTCTTCAGTCTGAAAACTGGTATCTAAGCTTAAATGTGTTCTTCATTAAAACTGAGGAAGCAAAAGGAGTTTGAGAAAAGCAATAAACCTTTGAATGTCTTTTAGTATGACTTAATCAATTCTGGGACTACAAATATCAAAATATTTTTTAAAAAGAACAGTCTTATAGTAGCTGTAATGCTATTTGGATTCTGTATGTCTTTTGCTTCCAGTGTCTAGTGTCAATTTAAACATTGCATCTTTATTATGTGGGTTGTTTTTTTTCCTAAATTGCTCTGTTTCAGCAATGTTCAGTCACAAAGTTATTTTCTTTTTGAGTGTAAATAGCAACAACAATCATGATCTAAGATATAAGGAAGTTCTGGAATCTGGAATCAGGAAAAAAAAACCCCAACACTATCCACCAAAGTGTGTCAAAAAGTAATTTAATTTCCATTAAATTACTCTTGTAGTGTTCAGCTAAAATAAAATTCAGTTGTGTTATTACCTGAGAAGTAAGTGTGAAAATTCTCTCACAAGTGTTATTGAGCTCAGGGAATTTGAGATAAAAAAAGAAAAATACAGACAGTTTCTTATATTGCTATTGTAGTGTGCCATTAATACTCCATAGAAGGACTTTTAAAAAGAAATACATTATTTTTGTCATGATAATGTCCTTTGAGCTTTAAAAGATAAAATTTTATGCCAAATTCCATCTTGAATTCTAGCAGATGATAAATAGGTGTTTAAATGCAAAAATCTTCCAGGATTTACAGTGGGTACTGTGTTGTCCAATACTTCACAAAGACTTCTCTAATAATTTAGTGTCACTATTTGCCAAAGTTCTATGGTTTTTCTGGGGTGAAAAATAAGGAAAGAGTGAAAGGGACCAAATTCATATTTTCACTGCTTTTTATTTGTGAGACACTCAGGCAAATGATATGTGATGAATCTTGACCTTAATGTGACTATTCATGCTATAAAACCAGCCACAAACTGATTCCTCATTATGACAATCAAAATGAGAAACACCATTGCTAGCTTTATTTTAATTAAAACTGCTACGAAGCCTTTCAAAGAGCTTAGTCAATCTTAATATTTGCCATCAGAATGAAAACGTCAAATATTGTTTGTATTTTATGGCCTCACTGTTCATGATCAAACAGTTCTTCCAGGGGACAGCAGTACATTTCCTTTTTTTGTTGCAGTTCATGCAACAAAAGACAAGGCTTCAGTCAGACGATATGGGAATTATTTAGACAGTAAATTACAGGTCTCCTGAGCTAGCAAAAGCAAAGTAAAGCTCATGTTTTGGCACAGCTCTTTGGGTGGGTTTAAGTCACTGATGTGGAAACTTTGTGGTTGTCATTAGTGCCTGTCACCTTTCTCACATGCCACAAATGATGTTTCAGAGCTATCTACAGACTAGAAGAGCAGTCTGTGCCTGAGTAGGGTGACAGGGAAATGCAGAAAAGTAAATATAAAGGACTTCAGATAAAAGGCAGTTCAACAAATTAATTAAACGGTTTCCTGAAATAGTAGCAATGTTGGTTCATAGGGATATAGGACTGGGAGGAAGGTCAAAGATCATGTAATCCAACCATGTGCTTTAAGACAGTACCAAACATACCAAGAACATCTCTAACAGGTTTGCTAGACCTGTTTATTAATCTTTCACTGTAGGAGATTTTGCAGTCTTCCTATGTGGTGTTTCACCATTCTTCATAGATTTTTCAGAATATTAAACATAAGCTGGCTGTGCTGTTGTTCTTGCAGTTTCACAAATTTTGCAAAGTAAGTTGATTTCTTCTTGTCTTTGGAGAGGAGTGGTTTCCCGTCACCTTTCAATAACTTTTCAGGTGTTGAAAGGTGATTGTCATGGCCACCCAGAGCATAGTGGTTTTTTCCCTTGGAAAAAAGCAAACTCAAATCCACTGATTTTCCTAATGGATCCAATTTCTAAAGTGCTTTTCCTTTTCGTTGGTCATTGATTGGACTATCTAATATGACATTCCTCTCCTGAAGCATGGTAAAACTGGATGTAAAATTAGAGATTTTATCAGTTCTAAACAGAATGAAATGATTGCCCTTGATGTCTTGACATTACTGACACCTCATTTCAGAAGATTTCTCTTCCTTGCACTAGCATCACTTTGTTGACTCAGATTCAGTTTGTGATTCATAACTGGGACCAGTCCCTGAGTTCCTGAATTTGTAATACATTCTCAATTTAACAATGATCTACTGATCATTTTCCTTCAATAATTTCTTAACTAGCTGCATACACTTAAAATGATTTCAGCTGAGCTCATTTTTCCATAGCTTGCATATGGTAAGGTCACATGAAAGTTCAGGAACACTTACTATGGTAGTATATAGAGCCAGTGTTCATAAGAAGAAATAAAAATGCCCAAATGAGTGTTTTGTGCAATAAGTAAATACTGATCATAAATGGAAAAGTAAACCAAGGATTCTGATTATAAGTGGCCACAATACCTCTTGGGCTGGTTCCAGTTGTTATCCCACCTTTTTGTTGCATCATGCCTGAGCTGTTTGGTACCCCTTGAAACCGTCACTCTACTGTGTACCATTTTAAGTCAAACTGAAATTTGTGGCTCTGTATTGTACAACATCGCATTGTAAATAGCAGTAGTTTAGGAACTGATTGACAAGTAGCTTAAACATCCATGCAACAGCAGTGATCTGGCCTGCAGGAGAAGGGAGTCTCACCTTGACATTATCCTGAACTACATGGGCTTAGATCATTTTAAGTGAACCAAAAAGATGTAGCCTAAGGTAAACTCATGGGACAGATATGTCTATTTGGAAGATTGCTATGTCGATTATACCAGGAAAACAATATCATAAAATGTGTTAATAAACATGATAGGAGTCAGATAAATAAATCTTGCATCCTGGGAGAAATGGGCCAGCCAGCTTTCAACTCAATTTTAGACCATACAGGTTTTAAACTCTTTTTTCCCCAGTGGGGCCTGTTTTTTCAGTCCTGATTTTTAAAATATTAGGATACTCTGTCAAATGCTAAGGATGACCTTGTGTATACATATGAGTGTGTTTTACTTATTTTATATTATCCTAGCCTCTCACCTCTGGGGAGGCCCAACTGATTTATTCTATGTAGGAAAAATGTTTCCAGATTTGAGTTAGAAATGGACATCACTTTGTGAGAGAAGCAAATGACTGTGCATTTTTGGTTACTTTTGAAAATTAATGTATCTTGGAGTAAAATTGTGTGGAGTATATTCCTCTAGAATCATTTAAACATGTTTTCATTGATTTCATGGAGCTGTCCTAATTGCTCCCAACAGATATCCTGGCCTGAAATAGCTGCTGAAGTTGTTAGGACAGACACAGGAAAAAACATGGAGAGCAGAGGGAAGAGAGAGAGGGAGAGAAAAGAAGTTGACATTACAATTGTAAAGCACATAACATGCTGAAAAAATTACAAAAGAAGGAAAAAACATAAAAATAGGCTATAAAAATCTACTTCTGCGGTTGCTGGCTACTAGTAAGGGTTGTAGTAAATTTATTACCTGGCCTTAGTTAGTAGAGAGATGTATATCAGAATTCATGGCTGACTGTGAACGTGCGTCACTTGTTCCTGGGTTCAAACTTCAGCTCTGATACTGGGACCACCTTTGCCTAAATCCTTTGCAAACTGTTTGTCTTGGTTTTGTTTCTAGAAAGTAGACATAAATATTTACTTTTGTGCTGAACTCCACAGGCTTGAAATCGTTCATTCTTTTTCAATGTACTGAAGATGAAGAGTTACTTTCTTCAGGAATGTCATGCATTCTGGTTATTAAATGCTTGAAACTTGTGCAAGAAGAGCATGATATAAAGCTGCATTAAGGCATTAATGTGCTTGTAATATGTCCACTGTGTTTTATAGTGTGCCAAGTGTATATAAGGTAAAGCTGGGGTACTGAAATGGTGCATGAGGCAGTGCCGTGGTGCTTTTCTGGGAAAACCTAATTTGGATAAAGTGATGCATATACCAGCTGCCTTTATCTTCAGTGTGATGGTGAAGCTTTTGGAGACTTCGTGTCCCAGCATATACCGTTTCATTTTGATTTGAGCAAAAGTTCAAAGTTTAGAGGAGGATCAAAACTCTGCTAGCTTATCTGACTCTAGCTGATTTCATCCTTTTGAAGTGCATCTGAAATTAATGTCTATCCTTTACTGAATTCTCTTCTAAAATATGCAGCTGTGTGGAACAAGTAGATAGGACTGTAAATGCAAAGGGTTTCGCCTGTCAATTGGCAACACTGAAAAGCTGATCAGACACTCGAAGCCCTAGGATTCCCATAAAATATGCTCTTACTAGATGAAAGACTGAATTGTGAACCCAAATTAAATGCTTACTATTTTTGAAGTAATTGTGAATGTGCTGTAAGATACTTCCCCATGCCCCCGGTTCAGTCTCACTGATAAATGCTCTAAATGTAGCATTTAGTATTGTCAAAAAAAGAGGTATTTAGTATTGTCAGTTTTTTTCATACAAAAGGCAAAGTAAAGCTAACCTTTATGTTTTTCACCTTTGCTTTGTCAAAACGTGTAGGAGGCTGCATTGTTCATCTATTAACTGATAAGTGTGTGTAGTAACTCTTACTTTATCACCTGCTCTTATGTTAAATGAACTTTCACAGGTTAATAACATGAGTAAACCCTTTCTTAAAGCAGATTTCAGATGTAAAAAAGGGAAGATATTTATCTGTTAATTTATTCTAGTACTGCTGATGTCCTCTAGAAAATGAATGAAAATAATTTAGGAAATTTTGAATCCTTTATACCATTAAATCAATATTACAAGTATTTTTGTTCAGAACTCAGAGCAGCCTCTATGTGAGATCACGTAAAGTTTGAATTTAAATAAATCATTGACACTGGAAATGCAGAAAACATGTTTGCACCAATTATTTCAAGTTCTGTAGAGTCTGGAGAACACGTGAAAAAGTCATGGGCAGCAATGCTTTCCCTATTTTTCTTGGAATTAGACTACAAAGCATTTTATTCTGCAAGATACACAGAATATGGCAAATACTGAAGTAAGGTGATAGGTCACTTGGTGATATATAATAGGAAGGAATGCAGAATGCATACTGTGAGAAATATAAGCTTGGGCTAAAATCATTTTAGACAGTTTAATCTGACTGTGATTTGAACCTGAACATTTTCTGATTCACCTGCTTAACTTTCTTTTCTTTTACAGCTGGGAGAAATATAAGAGTTAGACTGACTTTTATGTCCTTTTCAATTTGAAGTGCAGACATTATAAAACATATAAGTCTTTTAAACCTGGTTTGCTCATATATTTTATTTCTGCTGTTTTTTACATTTGCTTAGCTGGCCTTTTTTTGTCTGACTTGTAGGTCTTTGAAGAAGAGCATCATATCTTGTACCTGGACCATGGTGGAGTTATTGTGGCGATCAAAGACACCTCTATCCCTCTGAAAATACTCAAGTAATCCTACAGTCAATTGTGTATAGCTATTGTGTATATGAGACCTCAGGCAAAGTTCAGAGTTGAAGATGAGCATTTCGATGTGATCATGTATGAAATGCAGGTGGAGTCAGCTTAATTTAACATTCATTAAGTCAACAAAAAGCAGGTGGATGTTTCCTTAAAGATTACTTCATGGTGCTGAAGGTACCATGGCATAATGGATTAATCATAATAAAATTCTCCTGCAACAGTGTAGATGCTTTGGCTTAAAAAGCAATCCGGAACTCTACAGTACGAGCCATGTTCAGCCTGATTGTTTTCTGCTGCTACTGGTTTGCACCAACAGTATACAGCAACGATGCTCAACCCATGATGCATGCAAGGCTTAGGTATCCAGTCAGGATAGTTTATTTATACTGCAATAAAGCTCTGTCCCTTCCGAGGGCCACAGTGAATGAAGACGTTGGCGAGTAGCCTTGAGTTGCTCTGGCAAGTGCAATATAATGTATACTTTGGGAGCCAATGAGGAAAGGCGTTACATGTGCTGATGTGCTGTGTAGTACAGTACGCAAGAAGCCCAGTTCTTCTGAGACAGTCATACACAAATTAACTGTAGTATGTGTAGATCCTATGGTGATAATGCATCACATGGCCTTCCTGGCTTGTTTGTCAGGAAAGATTCGCTGCAAAGTGTTTTTGTTGTAAAATATCAAGTTTTAAACTGCATGATAGTGAAGCAAAATATGGTAGCCTTACGTAATGGCATACAAAGCTATCATCTTCAGCATAAAATATGTAAGAGATCTTTATCTCTTATGACTAGGTACATTTTTGCATAATACTGTATATACTAATAGGAACTAGGCTATGTACTTAGCTAGAATGAGAGCCATCGTTAACCTACTATCCAAAAGACCTGGAGGAAAAGTACAGAAGAAAAGAGACTTTTATTCATAAATTTTGGGTGCACAGAGTATTTGAAATATGTTTTGCTGATTCTTCAGCATCTTTTGAAAAATTTTAAGTGGCTGGTAGCAGTTGTGAAGGGTCACCATCTCAGTGCCTGCAGTTACTGCACCTCCCATATGTTTTAGCGTTTGGGCTGTTTTGCCTCTCATGTTTCACTGACCTCTGCTTAACAGGTCTCTAGCTCAGAGACTACTAAAGAATGAAGTGTAAATTAGCTTGCTCTTGAATCTACAAGGTAGCAAGGTAGTTTGTTGACAGACCTCTGTTTTTATTTGCCTGAGAATTTCCATTGTTGTGCCAAACTTATTATACACCTTCTAATAAAGATGTGAGCCCCTGGATACTTTGATGAGAAAAAGATCATATTAATATACTGTCCAAGCATATTGTATTTTGGTGTTCATAAATCCTGGGCTTTAGTAGTGAGGGGATTTTTTTTAATGAATGGATGAATTCTGTTTTGTATAATAATTGTGAATGAAAACAATTTCTGCTTTTCTTACAGGTTCAGCATAGATGAAGGCCAGACTTGGAGTACACATAATTTTACCAGCACTTCAGTCTTTGTAGATGGATTACTTAGTGAACCTGGAGACGAGACACTGGTCATGACGTAAGTTTTTGGTTTCATCTCTTTTTTTCAGCGCGCTCTGTACTTATGTGCTTGAGCAGTTTGAGATAGTCCTTTAGTCAGTGGCTTTTGCTTCTTGCAGTCTTACACTGGTGTCCAAAAAGCCCTAGTATGTAACCTGTATTTGAAATTGCCTGAGTGCAGTATTTGTAAAGATGAAGTGTTATGTTCATATGAAATTTCACCAAGTTACCACCAGGGAGGATGGAATAATAGGACTGCAAGTACAAATCTGAGATATGTGGGTAAAAAAATAACTATTTCCTGCATTTATTCTGTTTTCTACAGATTCTGAGGCAGACTTCAAAAATGCTAAATATCCCTTCTTGTGAAAATTGTCTTCACAGTATAAACAACTGTGGTGGTGTCCTAGTAACGATCATCGCAGTACTTTGTGTAACCAAACACTCTGCTAACAAATACATGTTTTAATTCTGTGCAGTGACTGAGGCAGATGCTGTAAATAGAGTTAAAAATAACCACATTCTGCAGCTCAGCCCCCTGTTTAGTTTTTCAAAAGGGCCAGGGACATCTGGATCTGAGCTGCAGGTTTTCCTCCATCTCTAGGATAAATGCTAATATTTTAGAAGTGTCTGACACTAAAAACACCTGTCCAATTAGAGAGAAAGGCACATGCTGACTGCAGCAGGAAAGGGGAATGCACTCAGAGATGTGCAGGTTGTTACATGTGCTCCTATCAGAACAGCTTGTGTGTTCTTTCCTTTATATTGGAGCTCAGTGTGTTCATGACAAGCTTTTTCTCCTAGGAGTTACAAATAGAGCTGCCTTGACATGTCCCAGTAGCATTTTCCCCAGGACGAAAGAAAAAGTAACCCAGTGTGGAGTTGTGTGAAGGATCCTCAGCAAAACAGAAATGCTACCTGATGTACTTAAAAGCATTGCGCCAAGTTCATGACACCGGTACTGCACAGGGGTGAATTTGGTCTCTTAGTTCATTCTTTCTTCACTGTCCCATTTATCCTGTTATACATATATGACCTGAGAAGAACAGTATTACTCCACCATCTTCCCCTTTTCTCAAGCATACAGGGTGTTTATGATATAATATATGCCACACAGAGATACTTATGCCTCTGTATGAAGGATTTCCATTGATTTCAATGGAAGTAGAGGATCAAAAGCTTATTCCTAAACTGTACTTACTGGCAGATCAAACAATATGTGATGACTATGTGCTCTGTGGGTGTTTTTTTTATTATTATTAAGTATCATTAAAAACAGTGACTTTATGAAGATCTACTTAAATATCTGGCTGAACAGGCTAAAGAGCTCATGTAAAACAATACCATTTGAAATCAGCTATCTGAAATATGTAAAACTGTAGCTAGATTTGGTACGTGAGCCCAGCCTGACAAAAAAGCATTATGTGACTTGTATGTTTCTAAGGCCAGAACAAGAGTCTGACTCCAGCATCTCAATGCCAGGCTTGTAGGATCTTACTCTGCAGCTAGTTCTACTGAACAAAGGGGTTGTCAACCACTTACTGTCACAGACTGGCCCTGAAGAGACTTGCAGCCTTCCTACCAGACTCTAAAGATAATGGGTAGAATAAACTTACAGTATGTGTTTCCTTGTTGCCATTATATCGGCTTCCTCGTCTCTCCTACTGCTTTTGATTGGGTTTTACCTTCAGGGTGATGTTGTCTGCCCAGTGGTGCTATGCCTGACTTTACATCAAGACCTTAGTCGTTCTGTCTGGCCTAGGTCATTTTCTCTCAAAACTTCGTGTTTCTACTGAGTTGCCATGCATGACTTAATCTACAGTAATTTGCTGCTTTTGGGAAGTGACATCCACTGATATGCACTCCCTGAAAAAAAAAAAAAAAATCAGTTATGCCATCTTTTCCATTTTATTAGATAAAAAGTGCTTTTTCTTCAGCATAGAACATGGTAAGATGAACTTGTGTATGGTGATGGGAATAAATTAGCAGCGTCTTTCACCCTAAAAATCCCCAAATCCATTACAAAAGACCTAATCTGACATTTTTAACTTGTACAGGAATTTAATTTTCTCCCTTTGGTAAGGAGTTAGTTTGAGTAAGGACTTTGAGAAAAGAGTCCAATGTCAAAATCTGCATAAATTAGTAGAGATAACATAATTGTGAAGTGGGAAGATAAATGAAGAAGTGTACAGCAAAATTGTTGAACAGAGACTTTTTTATTTAAAGCTTCTAGAATAAATTCACAAAACAACCAAAGAATCTTTTAACATGTATGGAAAGCAGCTGTTACTGTAGGGTAAAATCCTGCTTCCACTGAAACCAGCTTAGGGATTTCTTTCAAGGTTTTTAATTTTCATTTAAAAAAAAAAAATCCACAAAAAGATTATCTGGGAAAGCCATTAAAAGACCTGGTAATACTGTGTGTGAGAGATACTTCTCATTCTCCAGCATGGCAACTGGGATGTTGACCTGACTCATAAGGGACTTCCATTTGGATTCCTGTTCTGTCCTAAGTTATCCAAAATGAAGTGGTCTGGAAAGCTTTACTGAAGAAACAGAGGAATGTGAACCTGGTTACCTCAAGTCTTCATTTCAGAAAGTTTTGTATTTTCTCCAGAACAGAGAAAAAACAAATGTTGACTTGTCAAAAGTTTTCATAAAACTGAGTTGTCATCTGCCAGTCGACATTAATCTAAATCATTCATCCAAATCCCCTCTAGTATTCAAAATATGTACACTCAAGTGCCAAGGAAAATATATTTTATTCCATTGTGCTCTGCAATAGACCTAGTTAAGATTTTTAGGAGTTTTAAGTGGTAAAGTATTCAAAAAGTTTAGGAAGCTCATTCTGTGTAAAAATCAAATTCTAAATAGACCGACTTAAGACTTTTAGGGAAGATAAGCAATAAAGTATTCATAAAGTT
>VZTL01060152.1:0-12331 GCA_013400535.1 Scopus umbretta
TCTGTGGTTCTGTGATTCTCTGAAGTGTTCCCAAATGTCCAGTTACATATGACCTTTGGTTTAGTTTTGCTCTTTTTCTTTAGATGGAGAAACCCAGGACAGTCATTTATTGGAAGTAAAAAAATGTATTATCTCAAAGATACATAAGTTCTTTTCTATCATCAGAGTTAATTTGAAATTTATAGACATGTAGGCAACAACCCGAACTGTGCTGAGATAAACACATCAAATTCTATATCCCATTCTGATGTAGAATTTGGTTAGAACTTCACCTTTGTGCTAATCTGCATGGACCCAACTTCTTTCTGTTTTCTGTAGCCTTAGGATTCATTTGAAATGCCATCTGTTAAATTGCTAAACTGTGTTCAGTGCTTTTGTGAGAGTGAATGTCTGTCTACTAGAAGTTAAAGTAAATTATTTCTATTTATGTTTGTAACCTTGAAATGTAAGTGGGAATGTCAACCCTCCTGATTTTGGCATTCTCTCGAGCAAGGCAAGTGATTCTAGCAGAATAATTTTATTTATCTCTTGTCAGCTCCAGGTAGTTTCATTGGTCTATATCTGGGATATTCTTTCTTAACAGAATTATTTCCTCCTCAGCCAAGCAGATTTGCAGTGTCAGCATCTCTTAGTTCACACTCTAGTACTGTAATCCACAGTCTAAGCAGACAAGATGAATCTTAGCATAAGGAGAAATAACAGAAAACCAAAAGACTGAGTTGACTGAACTAAGCAAGTAAATAAAAGGTGTAGATAAAGATTCAGGAATGGGAATGTGAGTAAGGGAATCAGATAATTTCCCACACACTTATGTATTAATACCAGACAGAAATTTGTACACAGTGCCTATTGCTGTAAAATACTATAAAATAGGGGAAATAAAAATGCAGTAACGTGTCTGCTGTTCTTAGGTCTGCGTCAAAAAAGCTCAGAAGTATGTGTGTTTAATTCTGAACCATGAGGAATTATCATAACTTAAATGTGCCCTTAAGTACTTTGCTGATGATGCTGTTTCAGTGGAGCAAATTCAAATGTAATAGGCATAAATTTGTAGAAATTTTGTTCTTAATTTTATAGCATTTTTCTTAAGTATTATTATTTGAGCCTTCTATTATATGTTAGTGCTAGTATTTGGTGAAATCAATCTCTATGCAATTTCACAACAAGGTAATATGCACTGTTAATGACCATCATCTATCTCATCTTGAGATTCCTACTTTATTTCCTTTCTGGATAATCACCACCGTTAATGTATCTTAATGAAATGCGATAAATGTGAAAGGTAGGGTCAGCTCATCAGTGGATTTAAGTCAGTGCAGTCCAATTGATACGTGTGAGCTCACACCTATTTACAGCTTTCCATAACCTTATGCAGTTTCAGAATTACAGTTAAATACTTGATGTTCTTTTTGCTCATAAATTTGACTCATAAAACTAACATGTAGCTGCAGTTCAATTAAGAAGTGTAAAATACATGTGTATATCAATGAATAACGTGAAGTGTTATTTTGAAACTGGGAATTCCAAATAGAACTACAGCTATACCTAACTTTATTTAATAATTTATTTGACATCTGCTTTTAGTAGTGAATCAACCAGGAACAGATACTTTACTTTTACTGGCTGGTCTACTTCATGAATGCATTTTGAAAGTAATTACTGAAAACTTGTCAAAAATTTGCACTCAATATCCTGAATTTTGTGCTTTTTTATTTTACTCTTTGTGGTGGTTCAGAAATAGGTAGCTTAGTATCTGACTGATTAGGTGAAAGCTTTTAGAAATGCACATGTGAATATAGAAGCCCGTATTCAGCCTTAGCCCTTTTTGTTCAAATTGGCTTTGCTATTTATATTCAACTTACATGACCCTGAAAATGTAAAGAATCCACTTAAAGGAGGAGCAGCTGAGATGAAACCACGAGTTGTTTAAATTTGTGATTCCCAGGAACCATGCTGCTTTCATTAGCTGACTATTTCCTCCAGTGTTTGTAACTTGTAGTTACATTTGTCTTTTCCTCAAGCAAGTCTCTGCATGGCTATCTTGCAGTGAACATGTGATGTTACATTCTACTTTGTTGCAGTTAATGACATCTAATTAGATATCATTTCTGATTGTATATGTTCCTAACATGGTTACATCTTGTGACTTAGTCTTAGCTTGTATTGTTTAGGTAGGCATATAAGGAATTATTATCCAGTTTCCTGATAGTAGTCCAGTCATCTGCCAAAGCAAATATATACCATTTTCCTTAGTAACTTTATATTCACTTTATGGGAAGTGCTGCATACATCACACAAAATAGTGGAGAACTAGACATGCAATGCCTGTAGTTTTATAAGTCATTTAAAAATCTTTGTGATTGTCTGTATAATCCCTTTTGGGTTTATTCACTTTTCCTACATGAGTGTTAAAGACACTCTGCAGACTGTATCACCTAAACTAGCTGAGAAACATCTGCTGTGTCGTGACTGATAAGAAAAGACCACTGTTTCCCCATAATTATTATGTTGCTTCCAAAGAACTTGGTTTTACCAGGATACTCTGGTTCGGCAAACCACTTAGCAACATGCTTAATTTAAGTGCACACTTTCTGACATCAGTAGCTTTAACGATGTACCCGAAGGTAAGTGTTCTGCTGTACCAGACTACAGCAGCCACCACGCAGCAGAATTTACTACTAAAACAAAAAAGATATTTCAGTACCTAATCACTGTCGCAGGAAGAGCGGGAGTGCACTCCTCTCGCAGGAGAGAAGTACAAATAGATAACGCTCAGGGAGACCCTCCTGTTGAGTCACGAGGTTCGGAAAGGATCCCCTTGCTTTCTAAACTCCTTCTCACAGAGGAGTCTAGGTGCGGCTAGATCCAGTCCTAGTCTCAGACTTGGGCAACGGTTTATGTCTAAGGATATATTTTTTCCTCTGCTGCGTTACAAGATTAAAGTAATTGGGCAGGTGCCCAGATTTCTATTGTGAGTCCGGTCGCGTCCAGTGTACTGAACTATCCCAATCACAGTGGCACTCACAATGCAATACACCCTCAGTCTGGTCGCGTTCAAAGAGAACTATCACGGCTAGATTAATAAATGCTGCAGTTTATTAAAACAACAGACACACGGACACACAGGTCCTTTGGATTACCGGTGATGGATATCCTGTCTGCAGAAATACATGCACATACCAAAGGTATGGAGAAAACAGTCTGGCTACAAACGCGTTAAATATAAAGTAACTCTATAGAGATTTATAAGCTTTCCGGACAGACACTTGGTATAACCAACTGTTGAATCTTACCCAAAGGCGTCCCGATGGGGGGAGAAGNCTAGTAAAATACCTAAATTCTTCCTTTCTCTCTCTGGTAGCCACATGAATGTAGGGGCCAGTCATGTGTTTCACTCCTCACGTGCTGCATCTTGTAATTGGACATTTCAATTCATTAGATCCCTGCTGCATCATTTGTCCCAATACTTGTTCTTAACTGTAATTAATAAACCAGTGGAAATACCGTAGTTCCTGGGGTATTGTTTTCTTCAAATATGTTATGGTTTTGTTAAGATACTGAGTGTAGGTTGCAAAGGTTAGAACACAGCTAAAAAGACAGTTGAGAATTTCAAAACATTATAAAACATAGCTGAGATTTTGAACTCCCTGTCTGCAAACTAGATATTCTTCCAAGCAATTTGTGATTGTAGGAGACAGTAATAATTCTTAAACTTGTATTTTGCTGTGCAGGGAACTGAATCTTAAATATTATTGAATCCTGTAACCTGATGTCCTGGTTTCAGCTGGGATGGAGTTAATTTTCTTCCCAGTAGCTGGCATAGTGCTGTGTTTTGGATCTAGTATGAGAACAATGCTGATAACACACTGATGGTTTAGTTGTTGCTAAGCAGTGCTTACACTAGTCAAGGACTTTTCAGTTTCCCATGCTCTGCCAGGTGCACAAGGAGCTGGGAGGGTGCACAGCCAGGACAGCTGACCCCAACTGGCCACAGGGCTATTCCATACCATATGGCGTCATGCTCAGTATAGAAACTGGGGGAGTTGGCCGGGGGGCAGCAATTGCTGCTCAGGGCCTGGCTGGGTATCGGTCAGCGGGTGGTGAGCAATTGCATTGTGCATCACTTGTTTTGTATATTCTTTTATCATAATTATTATTATTTTTCTCTTTCTCTGCTGTCCTATTAAACTGCCTTTATCTCAACCCACGGGTTTTACTTTTTTTTTCTGATTCTCTCCCCCATCCCACCTGGGGCAGGGCAGGCTGAGCGAGTGGCTGTGTGGTGCTTAGCTGCTGACTGGGGTTAAACCACGACACCTGATAGTTCTAAAAAAGCATCTTAAACTTTGAACTTTCTTGTATGATTATATTGATTTGAAGCTGTTAAATTGAGCTTTTAGAATTATTGACTATTACCAGTTTGAAAGTAAATGATTCCCAATGGGACCTATTTCAAGGCTGGAATGGGTCCAAGATACTAGCCTTCTGACTAAGTATACACATAAATCCACAATCTCATTGAACAGGTTATTTTAGGGAAGCCTAGCAGATTAGTAACATGATGCCTTGCAACTCCATTAATGAAATCCTGCCAGAATAAATTAATGAATAACATACTGATATTTTAAGCTTATTTTATAGCAATGTAATACAGTTGTTTAAGAACTCTGTGCAAACCATTTTAAGTGTTGTTAATGTTAAATAGTAACCCGTGCTGTTACTATGTTACTCGATCTTTCATTTTAATAGTAGTATTGATTTGGTGAAAAGCAGAATTTACAAAACTCTTTTCCAATAAACTTGGCTGTATATGACTAAGGTTGCAGTCCCACTAGCACACGACAGTGTGAGTTCTATGCAAGATTGGTTTAAAGGAACTTGTGGTTTGATTTGAGATTTTGAGAAACATTAATTTTGATTCGTAGTAGTCTTTCTGTCCAGGAATGTTATAACAAAGGCCTATTTAGATTATATCGGTCAGGAATGAACTTAATGCCTCTATGCAGAAGTGCATCATTTCTGTATCTACCTATATTAATTGTTATTTATTAAAAATTCTATTATTTAACATTGTGAAAGGAACAAAAATGCAATGTAGTCAACATCTTTAAAGATTGTTAAAAATACTTCAGGAAGTGGGGAGGGCCAATGCTATTAAACAGGGGTGACTTGGTCTTGTTTCCAGAAAGAATTGAAATAAAATCAGGTTCAGAATATCTCACACACACTGTTTGAACATATGAACATTATTCAGGTGTTTAAATGTGTGCCTGCCCCATTTTTGTTTTAACTTTATAAAGCCATCCTTAACGTGGTGTCTCTTTAGATTACCATGTAAGTTGTCTTTTTTATATTGCTGAAGACTGAGAATGCTAGGACAGAAAAAGTTGGACCTCAGGAGAGGAGTTAATGAACAGCAGATCTTAAGCATGTTTGGTTTTAGAACCTGTAAACAAAGTAAATAGTCAAAGCTCTGAAAACCAGTGATAACGGTATCTGCTACTAGTATTTGCATTTGCTGTTTGGACTCTGGTGAATCTATTTTATACTGCTTTAAATACTCTTTTCCATTACTTTTTTTTTGTTACCACTCGCAGTTTTTCCTCCAGTCAGCAGAACTTGGTTCTAGGAAGCTCTTCTCCAATCAAAAGTTGAATCCTTATCTGCTTTAGCAAGAAGCAGCTCTTTTAAACTAAAGCAAGTCGGCTTACACCACCTACATTCTCAGAGACAGCTTCACTTTGCTACTTCACACTTTTACCTTCAGGATCTAAGTTTTTCAAAAATTCTGTGGTGGTGGCTAGAAGTGTGGTGGATTGGTGTTCCACTGTGGTGAATCTGGTATCCCCACCTGCAGAGCCCATATTCCTCTTCTTGACTGAAATGGCAGTTTGATCTGGGAAATTAGCAATCTATTACACTAACCTTCTTCAGTTTTGGTCTGTTCTCCCAGCATCTACCTTTAAGAAATTTTTTCACTTTGTTCCCCAAAAGTTCCATTTTTCAAATTCTCAGCCCCCTCTTCCTGTTTAATGGGTTCATGACTATAATCAAGAGATTTTTTTTAAACCATAAATCAGAACTGAGTGAGGATATTTAAGGTTTCTAGTTGCAAAAAGGAGAGAAACATCTACATTATGTCTCTCTTAAAAAGGCCTCTAAAAATCAGTGCGAAAAGGGTGAAAATTCTTTGATAATGCTTGTTAGGCATATATGTGTATTGAACTTACAAATGTGTTAGGAAGAGTTGCATACCTGATCATTCAGTGACTTTGATCTGTCCTTGCTACTTATTTCCTTTGTAAGGTTTGATTTTGTTCAGGGACTAAGTTTGCAAGGACTGTAGAACTAGTTGTTTCAGGGAAGTCAGGTGGCTTCTTAATGTTTTCATCCAAATTGCAGCAAATTACCATAAAGTTTTCACATCTCAGAAATATTTTTGGTGGGACTGAAGTCAGCTATAAAAATCTATTTTTCTTTGTTGACTTTGAAGAAGGAGACAAAATGGAAAGAGGGAAGTGCTTCACGTTCTTCACAGTTTTAGGAGAGAGATAGGTAATGGGTTTTTTCCTTCATCCTATAAGAAAAGAGCAGCCAATTTGCTTAACAAAAACCACATAAACTCCCCTTCCTCCTACCTCTGATGAAAGAATCAATCAAAACAACTATCCAAAAGCAAAGATTTAAGGAGGAGAACTTTAATTTTGCTCACTAAAGAGAACCATGAATCCTTACATCTCAGAGATCCATCCAAACACGAGCCTCTATTTATGCTCAGTTCTTATTTGTGTCACAGAGGTGCAAGTGCTTGCACAGGTGTGTGCACAGTACCTGAATAACATTGTAGATGGTTTCAACAGAATCAGCACATTCAAAAATGAGTACTCGTACCAGCAAAACACTCTTCTGCTACTGCATGACTCCTGATAGAGCAATGCTGGCTTTTATTTTGTGCATGGCAAGTGTAATATGATATACACTACAAGGGATTTCACATTACTTTTTTTAAACCTTGACCAGATGAGTTAGTGTTGGAACTTGGATATGCAAAGAGGAATTTCTTCCCTGAAATAAGATATCAATGCAATATCATACAGATTCCATATGATAATTCATGAGAATGTAAAAAATCCCACAGAACCTTAAGAATAACTTGAAGCACAAAAAGCATGCTTTGTGGTTCGAGACTATTTAGTTTATACAGAAGTAGGTCATGAGGGACTTGAATGAAGCCTTTAGTTACTGATATGGAAGATAAGATTTCTGATAATAGAGTGTTTAGTTTAGCACAGGTGTAAAAGATGCAGTAGCTGATAGCAAAATCTGGACAAATTCAGAGTAGGAATAAAGTGCAGATATTTCACAATAAGATTAAGAAACTATTGGAAGAATTAGGTGATATGACCATTCTCTGTATGTACACTTAGAGTACTGAAATTGAGACTTTCTAATGGACTTTACCTTATCTAGAAAGCGTCCATTTCTGCTAAGAATTACTATATAGAATTTTATGACCTGATTAGGCAGATCAGAGTGGATTATTGTGTTTTACACTGTACAGCCTTTAAATCTGTGAATTCACAAGTAACTACTCTGTTAGCCATCATGTCTTATTTTTAAATTGAAAAGCAAATATTCTAGTCAAAATGTTGTAAACAAATAATTTAGAAGTTGAAATATGAAAGAAATTCACCTCAAATGAACAGCATACAGGTAAGGGCAAAACTATGTAAGCAACATCTGCAAGGAAGTAGTAGTCAGAGCCTGAAAATAATACTGCAAAACTCAAGGTGAATGACCATTCCTTTTTCTCCAGTTATAAACTTATCAACTATGAGTAGTTTCACTCCATGAAGAAAAGACTGATGAGTAAGACACAAAGTCTGAAATTACAAATATACAAGAATTCCTCTCTTTCAATATCACTTCTCTTTTCAGCCCTTGCCTAGTGTTTCACGGCTCTCATTCCAGTAAGCAGTAGTAACTTACTTAGCCTGCCTTAAACATAAATTTCTTTCTGCAGCCATGGGCATCAGCTCTTGAAAGAATTACCTACCAATAATGAAGGCCTCTGTTGTGGCAACAATCTCTTTCTGGTAAGAAACCTTACTGTAGTGCCTCCATTGCGCAACAGCAGAGACACTGATGACAAATGTTTTCATTACCCTTTTTTTCTTATTCCTGATGTCTTCTGTATCAGGTCAGATTCTTCTGCTTTATTGCAGCCCTGGCCAGAAGAACTTCAGGATGTTGAATATGGACCCAACTTTTACTTTATACTTCATACATATTTTATTCCACTTGACCATAGTGCTTATAATTATTTGAAAATATCTCAGAAAAAGTATTCAAGAATTCTTAAGAAATGAATGAGTTTTTATCTTACAACAGTAAGAATGCAAAGTGTCAGCATTCCAAATTTGACCTGTCAAACGCGTCATCGTACATTACTTCCCTTTCTCATCTTTTGGGGAATTTATCCCCAGACTATCTGTGGGAACAAATGCTTGCAGTAACATAAAATCCATTCCACTTTCTAGTCTCTCTCTGCCCTGGAGGTCATCTGAGAATATTGAAAGCTAGTATTTGTTCCAAATTGGCACTGCTGGTGGCATCAAGAAAATGGTATTATCTTGATTACTTTCTCTCTTGAAAGAGTTAATATGCTGAGTGTCTCTACAGTCCATTCAGCTTTTAGAGAAATAAAGATCAACTTCTTAGTCCCATTCCAAAAGCAATCTTTTCTGTCTTCATTGTTTTGAAGTAAACAGTTTGCTTTTGTTTAATAAGGAGACACTTCTGCTACAAAATTTTCATAGGGGAAACATGACCTTTTTTAATTAAAACAAATCCCTGATAAGGGAGTGCATCCAAAGCATAGCTGTTTTGTACCTTGCCTGTCTGGCCAAATCATTAGGGATTTCTTTATTTCCACATTAACTCAAAGAACAGTCATCTATGTTGTGACTGTATAAAATCTTGCTACTCATTTTCCTATTTTATTGTCATCCCTGTAAACAGTAATTACTGAATCACCGATTTCAATAGAA
Source organism: Scopus umbretta (assembly GCA_013400535.1). Classification (NCBI taxonomy): domain Eukaryota; kingdom Metazoa; phylum Chordata; class Aves; order Pelecaniformes; family Scopidae; genus Scopus; species Scopus umbretta. The sequence goes on from VZTL01060152.1 coordinate 9,051, forward strand.
AAAGATTTGCTCCTCATGTTAAGCAGATGAAAAGGCTTTAAAACTAAATTCTATATGCCTAAAAGTGTCAGCAGTTGAAAGGTAATAGAGAAAAATAAAGCAGTACCCTGCTACATAGCTTAAGTTTAATGAACATCTATTTTGCAAACCAAAAGGCTCATTTCTATATTTACTATAAATAGATTTTCATTTGAGGTTTCAGTTTGGTCTCATGGTAGTCATATAATATTTTGTGAGAAATGGAAATGCTGATAACTAAATCGTACCTGACAGACATACAGAGAGATGCATGTAACAATAAGCCGACTGTTAGGACTGCGGTAAACAAAGGGCAATAAGAAAAGGGAATAAAACCCTCAGAAAAACTTCTGTTGGTGAGGCTGTTTCTCTTCCAGACTGAAGGCATGATATCAGCAGAGTTCATGTACTTATTTTCCAAACCCTAACTTATTCCTCTTTCTGGAAAAATCCATATGGCTAGTGCTGTCTTCCCACCGGTACTTTTGCATTACAAGGCAGCACTGTACTTGTTGTTACAACCAGCCATACTAGTTACAGTATGGATATGGGGCTGTGCCAGACATTGTCAAGCCTGCAACAGATTAGAGGGAACACCGGGTGAAACAGTGTGTTAGAAAAGTAATGGAAATGTGTCATATCCACAGCACATTAAGAACCCAACTGTCCTGTGGAGGAGACCCGTATGTTCCTCATCTGTGGCGTGGTTTTGTTCACTCCTGAGTGGTCTGCTTGCAAGAAAGAGTTCTCTTAGCCTTAGAAATGCTTCCCAACAATATGATGAATTAGTGCCTAAGTCTTGTTTCCCTTTAAGGAAATAAAAAAAAAGAAATATTTAAAAGTTGCTAATTACTCGCTATTTCAACAGCCCAGTTAAAGACCAAAGCCAGCCCAGTGAAGATGCCTTCTTAACTATCCAAATGTATAGATATTTCTTTATCATTCTATTAGTAAATCCTTGTTTAACAAGAAATCTTTGTAGGCTTTTCAGTCCAAAACCAGTTAACACATTTGTTTTTACTTTGCACTGTCTTTTTCTTTATGTAACAACATGATTACTGCCAAGATGAATGTAGTTCATCTGAAATTTTCAAAAATTGAATGCACTTTTTCATCAGTTCAGAATGCTTATCAGAAAAAAACTTTAAGCAAAATGGTACATTTCTGGCAAAAAAATTACATAACTTTCACTTCAAATTTAGATGAGCAGAGTGTTTGTCTTCATCTTCCCAAATCTGATCAGTTGAAATGTATTTAAAGTAATTAAATCAGCTAAGCACAGAGTAAACTTTCCTTTTGGAGTGCTTGCTGCTGTCAGTCTTCCTGAAATGGGCCATCCAATCTGCAACAGAGGGCAGGGATATTTATACTGTTATCTTAATAAAATCCTAAGCAGTTTCCCAAGTGGCATCTTCAGCGCAGCGGTAGCTATCCTTTGCACTGCTCCTCGCCGCTGTCTCTGCTGCGGTTGTGGAGGTCTGAAACTTCAGCAGCACTCTGGGCTGTGCTCTACTTTTGAGGGAAGATCTCAACTTCCCTCAACCTGATCAGGCTGAAATCAGCCCTGCCTTGAGCAGGAGTTTGGATTAGGTGATCTCCAGAGGTTCCCTCCAGCCAAAATTATTCTGTATTTTCCTGAGAAATATATAAATATGAAGGTACATACAGTTCATTCTTTTGCACTGTTACTTGTCAGGTTTTCATTTGGAATAGTCACCTGTAGAACAGTTGAATTCTGGCCAGTACAGAAAAGAGTAAAAAGCCATCAGCTTTAAGTGCTGGCAAATGACCACCCTCCAGTATAGCAAGAAATAGGAAAATGGTGTGAAAAAGTGGAACGGGATTCCTGCAAGGGGCAGATCTCCTGCAAGCTCTGAGATACAACCTTTGGGGAAATTAAAGAGATGGCTCAGTGTAATGCACAGTGTGCCTGTACAACCAGTAAATCAAAAGGGACAGGGTCACAGTCCATTCTTTCTTCTCTTACCTAGCAGAGGATTTTGTTTTCATTTGTAGTACAGAACAAGAAATGGAATTTCAGTTCACAAACTTGACAGACTACTGACTGAACAGCCTTCAAACGAAGACAAGAAAAGGTTCTTTAAACATTACAGGAGATAAACTCACAAGCATGGGGATATTTCTTTTTTTAGGTTTTTCATAGATCGTCTGCATTGTCCTGTTAATGTTGAGATTTCTCATTAAGTTGATACATTTATCATAAATACAAGTACATGATATTGTGAAGGTTTCTGCTTCATAAATTTTGAACTGAAGGCCTAAAGCTTGTAAACGTCCCAGACAGTGGCCAAAAGTCGGTGATATAAGGTTGATCTATAAATAGGAATGCAGTACTATCTAGATTAAGTTCTGTCTAAATTAAGGTGAATTGAACAAAATATGAAAATGGAACTTTGCGGAGCTGTTGGTATTGGTTTTGTAAATAAGTGATGTTAGCAAATGAAGATCACTTGGTTTTTTGAACTCTCCAGTGGTATTTATTTTAACAGTATGTTATTGAGAGCTAAATATGATGAATGTAGGTGTTGGACATCTCTGAAAATCCTACCAGAAGTTTTGCATTATGATTCATATTTGAAATGTTGCTTTAGTAATATTTAAAGTAATAGTAAAATGAAATCAGAGTACTACTTTATCAGCTGTGAACCCTTTTTGCTACTAGAAAGCCAGCATGAACATAATACAGCGGCGAGGGTGGACCTTGGCTGGCTGCCAGACCCCCACCCAGTCACTGTCTCACTCCCCCTCCTTAGCAGGACAGGGGAAGAATGTAAGATGGACAAGCTCATGAGCTGAGGTAAAGTCAGTTTAATAAGGAAAAAAAATGCCATGTGCAGAAGGGAAGCAAAAAAGGGGAAATTTATTCACTACTTCCCACCAGCAGGCAGATGTCCAGCAGCTTCCTGGGAAGCAGGGCCTCTGCATACATAGCAGTTGCTTCAGAAGACTACATAACTATAAATGTCCCTCCCTCCTCCTTTCCCCCCTAGTTTTATTGCTGAGTATGATGACATATAGTATGGAATATTCCTTGGATCAGTTCAGATCAGGTGCCCCAGCTGTGTCCCCTTTGAACCTCTTGCCCGTCTCCAGCCTACTGGCCTTTTGAGAGGTGGGTTGGAGAGACAGCTCTGGTGTTGTGCGAGCACTGCTCAGCAATAGCCAAAACATTGGTGTGTTACCGACACCATTGTAGCTACAAATGAAATGCACGGCACTATATGGGCTGCTATAAAGAAAGT
>VZTL01060156.1:0-19748 GCA_013400535.1 Scopus umbretta
GCCACAGGGATAAAAGATTTTGCTAACAGGGTGTTAATATTGTTTCCTTGTCAGTGTACAACACAGAACTCCATCTTCCCTGACCAGGAGAACTTCCCTACTGTACTATCAGCCCTATGGGTAGTGGGAGTGAGTTCTGGATCTTAAAATAGCAGGTCCCCTACAGCAAGTCAATGAAAATCAGCAACTTGATATATGAGCCTTTTTTTTCCCTTTTCTTCTTTTTTTCATATTGCTGCAAGAAACTACCATGNAAATCAGCAACTTGATATATGAGCCTTTTTTTTCCCTTTTCTTCTTTTTTTCATATTGCTGCAAGAAACTACCATGACAAGTATTATCATAGAATGCCAAATTTCTTTAACACAACATCCTGCAAGGAAACATCCTACTCCATCCTCTCATTTTCCTTGAGATAGGTCTAAAATAGATTTAAAAAGTAAACCCACTCAGATCATATCCCCTCCTTGGTACAGAAACTGCATCACAGCAAAGCAATCGCATGCTGGCTCCATGAGACCTAGGTCCCCCAGGGCATATCCTTCCAGATATGAAGAGTCAAAGCCAGGTCAGAAAAATTGTCAGAAAAACAGGCGCTGGAGAATTATAATGTTGGCACTAAGAGTTTGTTCTAAAGGTGGAAAATAACAGCATGCCGAAGTCAAGGCCAAGGTACCAGCCACCATTCTCATTGGCAGACATCTCATTTTACCACTTGACAATTTCTTCTCCCTCCAGTACATCATCAACTACGGGGTTACTGAAGGGGAAAAGATAGATGGCTGACAAGAGCTGCTCAGGAAGATCAAGTTTTTCAGACACTGCAGATACGCTGCTCATTGGTACACGAGGCAAATCTTTTCTACCAAACAGCACATTGCATTTATATGCTTCGCCTACCTCAAGGCAAAGAGATACCTGAGACATGGGTGAATGAGTAACTCCTGTTGACACAACTTCTGGCTTGAAAGGGTCGAAGTCCAGATCTAGCAAAGATTCTTCTTTCTTAGCTTCAGGAACTTCATTCTGTTAGAAGAGAAACGTAACTCTTGAAAAACTCATCTTTCAAAAGCTGCACTGGGCAGCAAAATATTAAGAGGCTCAAGAAAAATATTACACCACAGACTTTCTAGCTACAATACAAGCCAGAAGGGGAGGAAGCTCTGAAGACTTTACTGAGCTTTAGTGTAACTTTTAATTTTATTTTTACGAGCTTCACTGTTATGATGCCTTTGTTTTTTGTGTAGCACAGCTTTGCCTTTTCAGGCTAAACAAACCACAGCCCTTTTGAAAAACTGATGAGTGTTCACCATTTGACTGTGACAGCCCTTTTAAAGTGCTTTGAGTGAGACACCAAAATTAAAAACTACATAAATGGCACCTAATATTTATACACTCTAATGAGCAAATCTCTGCCCAAACACAAACATTAGTAAAAACCCAATATAGAAGGACATAAATGCATTTGAATTAAATCTCAATTCTGAACATGAATACCAATTAATATTTAATGCTGTCCTTAGCTCTAAACTTTAGGAAACACCTTACATAACACTAACTAAATCTTGCTACACTGATCTCCTCTTACAAAACTGGATTACATGGTAGAGCCCTTTTTTGTTTGCAATTAATGAATTAGTCAAGGCCTCTGAGGTCACTATAAATATACAGATTGGTTCAATGGGCTACAGGTCTTTCCCTCTGTAAAGTAACACGAACAAATAATTAGTGTGCTTCAACATTAGTGTGAAACTGCAGCTGAGATTTAATTATCACTAATGATAAACATTCTAGGCAAGCATCTTGCATTTGGTAACAAGGCTAATACTGCCTACTGCTAGTTGTTCAGCGTTTATTAAATAGTGAGAGAAGCTTGTCTTTTGATGTACAGAATATATAGATGGTAAAGTATACTTTAGAATGCTAATTTGCAAAGTGTTCAGATTGGAAAGGATACCATAGAAAATTGTGTGAGCACATACATTCACATATAATCTTATGTAAGAACAGTAACACAGAGTCAGACCATATAGCCCAATGTCCTGTTCCTGACTGTGACCAAAGTGTACACCAGGGGAAGTCTACTACAACAGGGCAGTCATAAGAACAGCAAAGCTAGGAGATAATAATAATAAAAATGATGATGATATTAATAATAATAAAATAAACAAACATTCCTTTTCTATTATTAAAACACCTAAGAGTGTAAACTTCCCAAATTAGTGTTACTATTGGTAAACAGATGTTCAAATGTAGGTAATTAATGGCTTCAATATGCCACAAGACATCTGAGCTTTCTGTGTCACCTGAAAACGTGATCAAAATAGCTCCTCAGCTCCCATGCGAGGCATTACAGAGTGACATGGAAATCTTCAGTCTGGAAGAGGAGTGCTAGACGTGATGTGAGTGCGGTCTACACCAGTATGACTGGCACAGGGATTTGGCTGCTCCATGACTCCTCCAAAGCAGGAAGACAGGTAGCAGCGAAGTTGATGAGGGCAGATGTGGAATAAAGAAAAGTTGGTGGTGCTCCATGGGGCACAGAGTTCAGCCAGGGACTTCCTTGCCATCAGGTAGTGTGAACGCAAAAAATTTGCACGTGCTGAAAGACTGAACAAACTTGTGGCAAAGTAGTCTGTTGAGGATTGCTAAATATGTAGAAATTAAGTTGAGGAAGCCCATGAGCTGCAAATGGACGGAGGCTGGGAGATTATAGGAGAAGGGGGCATAAGGAGTACCAGCTTTGCTTGCCTTGTTTTATATTCTTCCCTCAGCCTCTCCTTTTGGCCACTGATGATGACAGATAACTGAACAACTGGTCTGATACACTGAAGCCAGTGTTATGGACTCACACTTCAAGAAGTCAAAACCAAAACAGCCCTCCCCACCAGTAACCAGCATTACATTCATTCTGTCATGCCTTTCATCTGATGTATTTAGATTTCATCACATATGCCCTTGAGGCACTAGTACTCATATGGTCATACAGCTTGATGAAACAACACAGCATTATCTAGTATATAATCAGAAATGGATGGAGATGGAAAAGTTAATTATCTTTCAGTGACGTTTGAGAATGACGTTATTTATGAGGACTGAATCAAATGAATAGGAGTCTCACTTAGGCCATGCGTGATGACAGTTAAGTCTGTAGTGACAGTGTATGGATCAGGGACTGCAAAAATTACCATTAGCCATTATTCTCAGACCAAAGTGAAGAGAACACTTCTTGTAATTTTAGGAACAAAGGCCCAAATAAACATATAAAGTAACCAAGATATTACGTTAGATAGAGATTTAGGATAAACAGGAACCTTAGGAAATCCCTTGATAAGGGACAAAGCTGTGACAGGAAGACCTGTCAATCATCCTGTATTATTTCCACCATAGCATGATGAAGCATGAATAAATGCCACATTTGAAAGAGGTAGCTGTGTCAGAAGCAAGTCTGTACCTCTCAGAGGACATGTATGCACAAGGGATGCAGAAGGCACAAGAAACCTGCAAGGATCACCAGAACTGCCACCCCATCTCTGCATGCAGTCTGCACGAGTCTTAAAATAGTCCTAGCAGACATGGGTTGCTCACTTCAGAGCTGTCAGACGCACTCAGACACATTAAGTACCTGGAGGGGTATACTATAAAGGCCTACAATGTCCAAGCTAGTAACTATACACTTAGGAGCAATGTGATGTGAAGAAAACAAGAAGTAAAGCAAGGAACACTCATTTCTAAATGATTTTTTCATCCAGTTACCCAGGTATCACATCTTCTAATCTCTTTCTTTTACTTAGCAGTAATTAAATCCATTCTTGGCAATGAATAAACTGGAAGTGTGAGCTGCTTTGTTGAATCAGGGACAAAATATTCAACAGCATCAAGCAGAACTGTCTTTCAGCATCTTGAACACCACCAAATGCATTAGTACTGCTTGGTAAAGACAGATGAACAACAATTACAGGCTATTTGTGTTCCAGAGGAGGAAAGTGTTTGGCCTGTTTGTAATCCTCGCTGAAACATGGGATTAAAGCAGCAAAGCTCTGTTCATCAGCCTGTTGGTTTTGTGCCTCTGTGTGAGCACAGTACCAGGGACACCAGATGGTCCTTTGGGAAGTCCTGCACCATTAGATGGCTCTGCAGGCTCAACAGCTTCCTCCATACTGCCCAACAAGGGCTCTGGGAGTACAGGAGATGCCATAAGCACCAAGAGGAGTAAGTCCATGTTTCCTGTGGATTTCATGCAATATATTTTCAATAACTAGTTCTTTTACAGAAGGATATAAAACCAATACATCACACTATTTGGGTATGCCTGTACATACTCAAGAGATCTCAGATACAGTAAGGATGCTTTAGTGATGGGGGTGGGGTTTGTGGATGGAGAAGTGCAGATGATTTATGAGAAGGTGTCCGGGGACTAGCTCAGGTCATTCCCAGGTCATTGACTGTGGAGGAGGGAGGGACATAAACCACTCACTAAAGGGAGATCAATTTTTCCTTAAGAGAAAAGGGAAAGATTTCAGTTCTCGAGAGCACGCTCCACCTTTATTATGCCATTCCATCTTTATACCAGTCTCTCATAGAAAGGATGTAAAGATCCTGGAAATGTGACTTATACTCATCTAAAGCCCCATTCCAGTGTCAGCTCTTAATGGAAAAGCAAACCGGTTCCATCTCTGCTTCCCTGGCTGGCCTGACAGGTGAAGGTTAGGTGGATACAGCATTCAGTGCAGCGGGGCACATCTAGTACAGGTTACAACGACTCTCACCGCTGATGTCAAGGCTCGTGCTGCCAGACTGGTAATGCCCATGAAGTCAGGGTACAATGATGCAACAGACCTGCAATCTCTCTTCAGCAGGAGGGCCCAGCAGCAGCTGCATACTGGGAGGTGCCACTAATTCTTTAATTGCATGGGGACTTAACTATAAATAACTCTTTTCTCTTACAAATAGATCCCTATGGATGGCAATGCCTTTTTCTCCTCTCCACAAGAGAACAAAACATCACATGTTCAAATTTTCAAAAATAATTTTGTTTTTCATTGCTGTGCCTACATTCTCCTGTGTTGTCAAATTCATTAGTACAAAAACAATAATTCACATGAAAATTCATAAACATTCTGCATAAGCTTCAGATCTGCATATTTCTCCTCAGTCTATCAGGCACAGGCTCAGATTTCAGAGTTGTTATTACCATAATAGAAAGGGTCTCTTGTTGAATAACCAGCAGTTACCATAACTGCATAAAAGCAGAATAACTGAATACCGATTATACAGACTTATTTCACACAGCTCTGGCTTTTCTGTTCATCATATGCCATTTTTGAAAACTTTGTAATTTCATAATAATGAGACAAAAGTAATTTTGATCACTTCTCTGCTCTGTAACTAATGTTTCTAGGAATCAAAACCAAGTGAATGAATTATCTAGCTGGAGCAGCCTTTGATACCTGCAAAAAGTTGATTAAAACAGCCAAGTTCCATTTGTTTTAAAATCACTCAAAAGAAAAAAGGAATACTTTTTATGATTTTGATGGAAGAAACAGAAATAATGAAGGATCACTGTAAAGTGCCACTTGAGATGCTTAGGATTAGGAAAAAAGCATCTTAGATGAACTCTCAGCTTGTAATGCAACCTGGATGCAGTTAAATCTCAAACATGGCTGCTTTGCAGTATTTTTAGCCAGGGCTCTCAGGAAATCTCTCATGTTTTTCAATATATTAGCAATGTTAGCCCTTTTGTTTATTTTGTGTGGCCTATTCAAAGATAAAACACCATATGAGTGACCCTTTCAAGATAACATAAAATGGTAATTGTGCCTCTGCCTTCTACCTGCACCCTCCTCCTCCATCCCTGCAGAGATCAGCCCCAAGGCCACTATTTTGGAGAACTTAGGGTGATTGCAAAGTTGGACTCATACACTATCCTCTGAAGCTTACCTGTGATGGGGTTGTCACATTGATTTCTGGGACAAAGTTGTCATCAAAGAAGTTAATTATATTCTCCTGTTGCAACTCCTTCGTGGGTGTGAGCTTAGGCAGTGGTGGGACTGGCGGACCTTTCCTCAGCTAGACAGACAGCAAAAATGTCACAGACTAGTTCAGGGATAAAAGAAAGAGCTTTAAGCTAGGCCTAAACAATTTATGTTAGGTTTTTATCTCTGCTGCTTCACCTTAAATGTGGGAATAAGCCATGGGTTGAAAGGAACTGTTTGGTTGTTCACCAAATGCCTTGAAATAAATACTGTGGGAAAAGCAGAACAACTCTATGTTTCAAACTCACTCCAACTCAAGGTTTAAGATTTCACACAAAAGCATTTCTTGGCTCATTTTTTTTCACTGTGATGGGCACACGGTGCAAGACACTTCCTCTCCTATGCAACCCACAGGGGAAGGGGTGGTGCACAGAATCAGGCCTCTGAGGCTTTTTGGCTTCTTAAGTTGATTCCTGTTTAGCTTTGGGATTTTGTCCCTGCCCACCTCTCGCTACCTTTAAAGCCTACTTAATGCTGAGACAGTATCTTCTCTGGGAACCACAGCACCTCAAAGGTGCTTAGGTTACTAATTCCCCTGGTTCTCCAGAGATTCACATAACTATGACAAACTAATTGCTTGGAATAATATCTAATACTATAGGATAATTTTTAAATCTGTCAAAATACTAAGAAAAGAAATCCACAAAAAAATCCTCAGGTGGTATAGTGACATAATACCACTGGCACCAGTAAGACTAAACTGAGTCCTACTAGATGAATATTCAGGCAGTGAGGTATCACATTTTGGGAGACACGTGCTCACATGTAACTAAATGCAAAATTAAATTTCTCCTGATAGTCTCCGACCATAAAAATAGCAATCAGCACAGAAGCTATCCCAATTCTGAAAACATCAGTAACATCAACACAAGTCTTTGATATGTTCACCAAGTATCACATACAACTCTTATGCTATGGATGAAACCGATGCATGAAACTGATTCTTATTTCACCAATACCGGTGAGAATAGAAATTATTCCAGTGATTTCAACAGTGTCAAACTTCTCAATCCAGTGTTAATAACAACCAATATGCCTTTAATTATCAGTAATTATCACAGTAGTATTTAAGCTAGCTCTATGATTTACTGTTTTAGAGGTTGGCCAGACCAGTGATACTCACTGGCTGATTTTTTTTCTGTGTAACCATAAATTTGAACATGAATGAAGAGCAGAAATATATAATGTAGTGAAATTCATGAGGAGGTTTTGGAAATAGGTTTTTCAAACTATCACTGCTCGGATACAGGTCCTTAGAGACTATGCAACTTTTTAAGAAGTGTTCTGCTTTGTCACCACAAGTCCCCCCCAGTTCACTGGGCACCTTACATTTTTGTCATTCCCCTTTATGCAAAAGAAAAAAATTCCACCCATGCTTGTGACACAGGGATGAACAACGAATGAACAGAACAGACTGCAACAGAGCCAGTGGCCTCCCTGTCATTTCTCAGTCACAGCCTAGATGAAAAATCCACCATATACATTGTCTCAACTACCTTTTACTACACAACAGGCCAGTTACTCCTGCTAGGATTCCGCTTACCTGTGTGGGTGACTTAGGCCGGGCTGGTGCTGGAGATGCTGGTGCCAGCATATGATTGGGACTAGCAGTAGGGCTGGGCAGGGGAGAGACTTCCTCTGGTGGTGACGGTGTTTTTGCAATGCGGAGTGGACCTGAATCACTAGAGAGAAACAAAGCAATGGCGAGGACATACATATCATGCTGACTTACTACCTTGACAGTTTGATGCAATAATTGAACTGCATCCCTGATGTAATGCCAGTGACCACAAAATGCAGTACACACTGGCAATGAACTGAGCCATTACATAACGACTAAAACTAAAACCGCAATTAAATTCAATCAAAATTCAGTGATACACAACGTCAAAGGAAGTTTTAATTTGGAGTGATCTTGTTTTTTTGGAACATCTGTTTACCTGATCATTATAACTCGAGGGAAACAAAGTACCTGCATTTTTTCAGATTCTGTATGTGAAATAATATTTCATGTATAAGTTTGTAACTATCATAAAATGTGAGATGGAATTATTGTCTTCATTTCACACAGTTCTCAGAATAAAAGGTTCCACAGATAAAAATCCCAGGGGAAGGCATAACAATGAATAATGCAAATAATTTTAAAAGCTCAGCAACTTCAGAAACGTTCCAGGAAAATAAAACACAACCAAGATTATTATAAGGCTGTTGCTATCAAGAGAGACAACTCACCACAACTATAAACAAACAGTAGTCGAGTGACTTCAGTAGAGCTCTGCTGATACTAAGAAAAGATCTGATGAAGTCCTGAGAAAGGATCTGCCTTTCCCATGAAAGGACCTTGTGCAAACACTGAGACATATTCAGCTACCTAGAAATGCCGAAAGCTTACAACTTGGGGAGGCTATAAACTACAGCACTCAACGACCACAGTACTTGGTAAGAGAAGAGCAACTCCTACACATCTTCAGGGGGAACAGAAGCACTACCCGATTAAGGGGACCACACCATAAACATTTTCCTAATGCTAACACAAGAAAAATCTGGTCTTTGGAAAGGACAGACTTAGCTCACACTCACCACCTCTTTCTGTGGAAATATTGAAAAAGAAAAAATAAGCAGTTATTAAGAAATTTCTTTCCCAGGTACAATATTTGCCTTCAGGATAGAGTATTCAGTAGCATACAAGTTTTTAAGATGTTTCATTCTATACAGTTCTTTACAGGAACTATTAGGTACTGTACTTGTCTAGTATCTACTTCTCATGCATCTAGAAAAGAAAGCTGTTTTATCTTACAAAGACCCACTCCCGAGTAATCTTTCAGAGCATCATAACTAATCATGGAAGTCAAAATCTATCCAGATTTTCACACAGTGCTCTGTGAACAGTACAGCAAAAGAGAGTAACATGGTAACTAAAAAAATAATGTATTTTTAAAAAGCATTTTTAAAATAAGTTAAGAAGATCACACTGCATTAACCTATGTCTACTCATTTGCAGTAATAATATTTCTTTCTCTCACTGATGGAACAAGTAATTCAGTAGGAATGAGCACATGCATGCTGGACATGGTCTAGGAGACAGAGGTGGACAAAATATCTATTTACTACAAAAGCTGCTTGAAGTTTTCCAACCCTACATTATTTTTCACCCCATAAAAGTATTTTACAAATCCTTTATGGAAACATATTCCAGCTCGTGAGTCCATCCTAAAAAGGCTGGAAGTGGTGATGCATGAGCTACCAACTCTGGAGGCAGTGTGTATGTATATATGAGCATGGATTAACACTGAACTAATCCAAAACAAAAATTTTGGACACGTTCTTAATAAAGTAGTTCTGAACTTTGCATTACATCAGAAGGTTCCATATTTCATTCTTTGTTCTTCCAAAGTGAGATCAAAACAAATGTAGAAATATCAGCCATATGTTTGAGGCAGATGTTATGTTGTTTGGTCAGTCTTAATTGTTGCTAATCTGGGTCCAGTTTGAGGGCAAATTAGCAGTAGCTGTAACATTGTTCTGATTGCTTCTGATCAGCTGGGATTTGCTGGAAATTCAGGATTTAGGTATTCACTCTAAATATCATTCTGTCAACCTCTTCTGCCTGTCACTATTACAGTACCGAGAGATCAAATTATGGCAGAAAGGCTACATTTGTTGCAAGCAAGAAATCGGAAATAGTGCACTGGCATCCACTGACCTTAAGAAAGCACCATTTGATTTTAAACTTTTTTTTTTTTTTTAGACAAGATTTCTCCTGAAAGTCATTAAAATATATTTTGTGACATCCTTTTTACTTCGGCTTTTCAGCTTTTATGATGAATTCTTAGATCATGTTTCTTGACTTTTCCCCACAAGCAGAAGAGATAAAAGTTGACTTACAAAGGTTGGGATTCACACCTAATCATATATATTTAGGAGCTAAAACCACATCTAAATATTTCAAGGTTTTTAAAAAAATTATGAGAGTTAGCAACATTGCTGTTAACTAAGCATCTAAGAATAAATGAGCTATATACTTAGCTGGTGCAAATTGGTGTAACAGTCTACAATGAACTAGGCTAAATCGCAACAGCTGAGAATCTGTCCTGTATTCTTTTTTGAAAGGAAAAATAAGTGGGTGATGCAGGAAGTTCTGCATTTTTACGCATGTTGAGAAGAACTTCACCCAAGGTACCTTCATCTACCATCCTGAACGAATGGACTTAGTGACCATGTTGTGCAGCAATCACTACACATGGTGTAGGTGATTACTACATATGCTGAAACCCACAAAGTCTACTGCAATGCAGTTCATTAAAAAAGCAGTAAATTTACCTTGGTGCCCCTTGAATGGTGAAGGCCTTGTCTGCATGCTGATCTCCCAGCTTCGTCATCACTTCATATAGCTTGTGACATAGCTGAGAAAACAAAACACTTGCCTGAGTTTATATTGAAGCACTATAGTCATGATTAAAAACAGAGATGATGAATCTGGTCTGATAACTGATAACTTAGTAATATATAATTTGATAATTTTCAAATGGCAAATAGATCCTTCCCAAAATACTCAAAAGCCTAAGTGGAAACCTATCAAAATCCATAGAATCAAAGACAACAGCAGTTCTACAAAATCATAAGCCAGTTTTCAGAGAACAAGTTTATAATTGTGACTGACTGCTGCCTGATGAAGGAGGTGGCCTAAAGTTTAAAGCAACATGGGTAGCTGAGAAGATTCATGTTTTCCCCTCAAAACCTAATCCCAACTTATGTGGGACTTCAGTCAAGCAAGTTTTAGTTCCTATAAGTAGGTTACTATAGATAATACACTACCACTTATCTGGGTACATTCAAAAGTTCCTCACTGAAACTGCTCGATTTGCCTAACAGTCACAGATATAATATTGCATTGTTAACAATGTATATAGCAGTCTTGAAGGGAATGCTTGACATGTTTTTCTTGTACTGATTAAAGCAATAAGGTGTTTAGCAATCGGACATGGAAAAAGTACCGAAGGCAACAGTATGCTAAAAAGAATGGTAAAGTTATCAAACGAGAAACTGAATTTAGTGCTACAACTGATAATGCACTGTAATCCAAAATGTACAGGCTGCCCCTTCCTTAAGAAGAGTACAAAAATGGCAGGTAGAAATGAATACAAAAGATATACTACAAATCTGGATCTAGGCCAAATTCTAATGTCTGCTAGATTTTCACTGCTGCATTACAAGACATTTGCTTGTTGTTATGCATATCACATAATCCATTATACATGAGATACTCATTTTTACTCACTAAAGCTATTTCCTTGTGAAACTTGGCTTCGAGGCTGGATACATTTTTGAAGGTGTTCACATAGAAGCCAACTCGTCTACAGAGGATGGCACAAAGAAAGGAAAAAAGAGAATAAAAGATAGGGGTGGGAGGGCCACAAAGGCAAAATTAATCAGTTTTCTTGCAGACTACAAGCAACATTCTTGACTATTATTCTCAGCAAAGCAAATAATTGGATTGAATGTCAAAATTTCAGACTAGTTCATTCATGATTATTTCTGTGTTAAGAATCATCACATTTCACACTGCATAGAGTGAACCAAGTTGAGACTAATCCACAGCAGGGAGTGGGGGGGGCGCTTCAGCTTATTTTAGAGACGGGGAAGATTGGAAAATGATTGGCAGGCGTGCGGCACAAGCACACGGAAGGCAAGGTGCTCTGGGCAGCCCATCTCCCACTGCACAGCAGGAAACCATTGACGGGATGGAGAGAGGTACCACTCTGGCACTGCGAGTGCCTGCGCCCTAGATGCTATCACAGCACCTAGATGATGCAGGTGCGTCTGGAGGCAGCTTTAAGGTATACAGCTCCGTATGGCCTGGGGGTTGGCGTCCCATGCTCAGCCCTCATTAAAGAAATCAGCCCTGAAATACATGCATGTGAATGTAAGAGAAAATACTTTCTAATATAGACTAGACATTTTTGCACATGCAGTCAAAAATCTGCTTGCTTGGGGTGAGTGTTTACACACCTCTTGTGCACTTTGAAAGTAGAAGGTGTTTTCTCAGGTTTTGAATTATGCTTTTTCCTATTTAAAACCTTCACATGTAATTTCTCCAAACTGTATTAACAAAAATCATCTTTGGCATACGAATAAGCCTGCAAAACGTCAACTCAATGGATTATTTTCTTTCTGAAGAATGGTAATAACTAAAAAAAAGGATTCTGAAAGCAATTGCTTTCTCAGTTATGCCTATTGCTTAAACTAAATTCTACCTTTCCCTAAGACTAGTTAGCGGGCAACACACATACTGAAATAAAAGAGCCCTTACTCTAAATCATTCATATGCAGTTTTACTTCCAGTAAGCCCATAAATAAATATCTTGAAGTGTTAAGAAGCTTTTCAACCGAAATAGAGAGAAACACAGCAGGAAAACCCTCTATTGATCTGAAATTTAACAGGAATTAATTTAGAAGGCAGAGAAGACAAAGAATACTTCAGTGACTCACAACACATTTCCACTCCAAACTGTCATTTGTTAAAGAACATAGCACACTAATGAGATGCTTATTTTTCTACTGCCTTTGTTCTCCCATTCAATTTGCCTGCGTTTTCTGTATAAACACAATTCATGATTAAATATCTTGAACAAATGATCTTTGCCATCAAATGCTTTTACATCACACACATAGTCAGTGCAAAACTATGAAATGTGTATTCTGATGTAGTTATAATGTTGTTTTTCCCTTCTTCTACTGCTTCAGTAGTACCTGACAGGAACTTGGAAACAGCAATTGCCGTATACATTTGTAAGGTTCTTTGTTTCGATACCTTTTACAGCAAAATGACCTATAAGTAGTCCCACTGCAAATCTGCAAAAGCATGTGGCTGCTCTGTACAGTTACTTTTGACAGTGGAAACATTTGATCCTTTATTAACAAATGGCTTTTTTTTTTTTTTTTTTTCCCCCTTGAAAGTATCAGATATCCACCACCAAGGTGTCTGAGCAAGGTTATGGAAGCAGTGGGTCATAGTCATGATCTGCTGTTCTGTGCTCGGACACAGTTCTTCACCCTAAAATGGAGACCTTTTTGCACCTCAGAACGAAGATATGATAACGAATCTTAAATGCCAAGACACACTGAAAGAAATAAGCACAAATAGACTTATACTAAGTATAATTTTGGATTATTTGCAGACATTTTCCCTTTTATTATTTCAAAAAGATAATGGATGGGATCTTCAAGGAGCCATCAATCCATTTTCTACCAGCACATTAAAATCCCCTGGTTCCCTTTCCTTACTCCTCCTTTTGGCCCTCCAGACAATATCTGCCTAGGCTTACCGTGACCACAGAGATGGCAACTCTTCTTGTAAATCAGTGTTAAACTCTTCAAACACTTTCTGTGCTTTTTGAAATTCTTCTTCTGCCTAAAACAAAATGAAACAGGATGACTTCTGCAATCACTACGACATAGGAAAACCTGCTAAAATTGGTTTTGTGCATGTTTTTTTGTGGGTCTTTTACAATTTTTGTTAACAAAGTCCCACACCATGCAGACCAACACAGGACTTGCTGTTGCCTCAGTCTCATCAAGAGAGAAAGTTAGGGTTCAAACGGGACTCGTTCCTAAAAGAGGCTGAGCATGCCCTCCACATGCACCAAAATACTCAATACACATTTATGCTTAAGGATATAATTATTTTCATTTCTGAGAGAGGAAAAAGGAAAGAAATTTTGTGCTCTGTCTCTGCACAGAAACAAATGCCACCCGAGCTCCCTAAGTCTTCTGCCAGCATCTTTCCAATTGTGCTACCTTGGTAATTCTGCCTTCGTCTTTTCTTTTTGAGCTCTGCAGGGCTTCTAGATGATGCCTTGCACTGTCGTAGTCCACTAGCTTTCTGCTTCGTTTTGCAATGCGAGTCTGTACAGGGGTAGAAATAAAAGTCAGCACAAATAGCACTTTTTTAAAAGCTATTTTACCTATGTTGTTATTTAAGTTTTTGACATATTTTTGTTCTCCCTTATTTGCTGTTCATATCTGAATTATCATGCAGGAACATGGACATGGTAAAAGAGACAAACTAATTGCCTTATTTTAAATGAAGAATCCATTTACAGATGGTTTGGAAGGGGGTTTTGTGGGTGTAGGGCTTACAGGCTTTAGAAGCGAGATACCGATGTTATGCAAGTCTTGTCTCATTCTCCAGAATAAGGGGACCTGTTAAACTCATGGTAACAACAGCTTTTTCATTAATATATACAGTGTGCAAATTTGATAAATAATTAATGTAATTTTTTCTAGAGATGGAAAAATGCTTAAAATATACTTCTCAGTATAGTTACTCTGACACATAACTAAGATAACTGGAGTTCAACGTATAATACGAATTCTAATTTACCTGCTATAATTCTTTTAAAATGAGACAAAAGTCCTTTGATATATACTGACTTTACAAAGCTATATATTATATGTAAATTCCAGATGCTGAGAGGGTATAAGGGCAGTTTGATTTACAAGCGAGTTTGAGACTGAACGTCAGTGATGTTGGGATTTTTTAATTATTTTTCATTTAGTTCCTGATATAAATGACAAAGGGGATGACTGCATGATACCTACTCAATTATAAACCATCACAAAGAATTTCCAGCTATGTCCATAAAGTCACATTCAAATATAAAAGTATCTACCTCTCACCTGTAATGATTCTTTATCCCCACACATTTAATTTAGCAACCATCTCCCTGGACTGTACAATGGACAGGCATCTGGGAAACGCCAGAATTGCATAACAGTCTCTCCTGATGTGTATTACAAAATCTTTTTATAACTAATTAAAAGACAGGAACCATGGCTTAGTTAAGGGAAAGATATTTAGATACCCACAGGTGCACCTAGCCAATAACAAAAGGCCTGCTTTTCATGTGGTAAATTGTCTGGCATTTTAACAGCTGAAGAGTTTAATGTGTCCCTGTCAATGGATTCAGTGAGAATTATCTCATACCAAATAAATACGAGCAGGATAGAAGTTTTACCTGCAAAGGCTAATTTACTTCCAAGTACTACTGCATGAACAATATTTTTGTTCACTTGGAAAACCAATGCAGCCTGATGTCAGGCTTACAGACGAACATCTTTACTTACAGACAAACATCTTTTACATTGCAGAAAAGAATGGCTTCCACCTCTCCCCCCTTTTTATTTTTCTTTGCTTGTAATCTCATTTTCTATTTATCTGATGACTCAACAGTAATTTTACAAATTGTCCTTTATAGGAAATCATTACTGTACTTTGATATCAGGAAATTGTCCCAGATATGTATCCAAGGTCAACAACGACCCATCCACCAGTTTTTGATGGAAGTCTTCCCAAAGTTCATCACATTTCTGTAAAGGTAGAAAAGAGAAAAATGTGCTTAGTAGCTTAATTCCCCTCCAAACCTAGGAGAAACACAAATGTAATTGGTAAAGTTTAATCTTTCTTAAGTTTTAAAATGTTTTTATGGCAATAAATTAGAATGCACTTACAAGGTCAATGAAAAGGAA
This sequence comes from Scopus umbretta, assembly GCA_013400535.1. NCBI lineage: Eukaryota > Metazoa > Chordata > Aves > Pelecaniformes > Scopidae > Scopus > Scopus umbretta. The sequence continues at coordinate 15,564 of VZTL01060156.1, forward strand.
TACCTTCACATTGCAAGTTTTAATTCACAACAAAAGAAGATTTAGCTTAATAACTAGTTAGTGTTTTCATTCTTTCAAAAAGTAACTGCTATGCGAAAATAAGGATATCGCAGATTGAAGGTCTTCCTCAGGGTTTCAGGTCCCTGAGGGTCAGCAGTGCAGAATCTGAAGCTGCCCTAGTTCTAATGCCTAAGTCTGTTTACTGATGATGAACCTTCCTTACAGAGAAAAGAAGTACAACTGAAAATAGAAGAGTAAATAAAATAAAGAAAAAAGTAAAGCGGGTTTCCCATCAATTACAAGATTTGTAAGTTTAGCTTTGCTTGGTCATTTTTAAAATAAAAGCTGAGGAGACCCACCCTAAGAAAGGTCTTTCCATCCCATACTTTTTGTGCCATTAAGGTACATTTGATGAAATGGCCAACTCGCCGCCAAGAACTCTACTTCGCACTGCTAGAGAAGTGGGATGCCAGATATGAAACATGCCAACATCAGAAGGCAAAATAAACAAAATCCCCCCCCAGAAGCTACAGTGCTTTTCCCCAGTCTCCTCTGCAGCTCTGGGTAGTCACCAAGAGACACCCCTTGTAGTTTTCCATTTTTTAAGAACATGTTAATGCAGCTGATGTGACAAGGGCCCCACGGCGAGCAGGGTGAGATTCTTTGCCAGAAGCAAATCCTGTTACGTAGAGATATAGCGCTCATGGTCCCAGGTTCTCAACTGCACAAGTCATTAGTACGTGTTCAACATCCCGATTCCCCTTTTCTTCGCACATTTCAAAAATCACTAACTCCCTTCTTTGATGCGAGGGAGGCTAAAGGGGGCGAGCACTGCTTTGCAGGGCTGTTAGCCTCACCAGCAAGTCTGGAAAGCTATTCCCTAAGTGTTTGTTTTGTCATGAGCTACTATAGGACATATAATAAATGCTGTGTGATGCCAGCATTCAGTTAATTCATTTCCTACCCTAACAGAGACCCTAATGAATTATTACAATCTATTAATCATGCCTAAAAGAAACACCTCATCTATTAACACAATATTTAATCACAGAGGTCTACAGAGCAGCACAGCATTGCAACTGCCAGTCTTGTGCATTTACCTTTGTATCTTGCTGATACATATTTTGGACAAATTAAAATCATGGAGGTTTTCTGAAAGCTAATGGGCTCAAAAAAACATTGCTGAAGAGTCCTCTAAGCCATCATCTTTCCTACCATACAGAATTGGGTCATTTAGGTGGATCCCTTTTGGAATGATCACTTACATCCTGGACTGCACAAATACATCATTCCTTTTTATGCTGTGTTGAGTGATGCATGAATCTACATTTGTGAATATATAGGGAAAAAAATCAGGAGCAAAGATTTTGTAATATCGCCCACATGAGTCCCTTATTAAAAAGACACATCTAACATTTATCCCTATATCTAATAGAGATTAAGAGCCAAATTTTGGTCCTTTCATGTACAATTACAAATTTCCAAGTGTAAATTCTAATACTCTACCAATACAAGATGAGGCGCTACAGCAAAATGCAGCAGGAGATCTTCCAGCTGTTTAACCTAAACCAATATAAATGGTATGGTATCGTAACTCATACAGTTTGGAAGTTGGGGGCTTTTAAAATCAAAAACATGTCATGCCTTCAGCAGCAGGGGAGGGTAGAGGAAGGCAGCCATAGAGAAGAAAAGCAATCATTACGCAGATTTGGGAAGACTGCTCTGTCTTCCAGTTTCTTGTTAATTATATTATCCAGGAGGCCTTGCAAAGTGACTGCCAGGTGGTTAAAAGCTGCACTGATAACAGTTTGCACTTTCTTGTCACCACCAGCACATTTGCTGACACACTTTCCCCAGAATTAAGGCTCTTTAAGCAGGCAATTCAGAGCACCTCAAGTCAAATTCCTGCAGTGTCCTCTAGAAAAGTCTGTTCTTCTCTAATCACTGGAGGAAGCTAAAAAGGCTAAAATCAATAGTTCTCTGCAGCCTGATTTGCCTCTAAATTCCAGATTCTTGTCAGAGAGAGGCAAGTGTCCCATCAAATATCCTGTTTAGGATATTCTGTTTAGTGCCACTGGCTCAACAGTGGTTACACAGCACACAAGGATAAGCAGATTTGATCATTTTTAACATTCAATTGAATTGAGAATCCCAACTGTAAAACTGCGTGTAAGGTACCTTGTACAAACTTGTCAATCAGTTGTTATCAGGACAAATTCTGCTCACACTGACGTTGACCTCAGTGGGAGCTTACATCAGCTCGTTCATAAAATAGACATTGCAAATGTGGCACCTGGTCAGCAGGAGGTACATTTCACAAGACCAATAATTTCCATCCTCAGAAAACAAGATTTAACATGTAACAAAGAATTAAGAGAAATTTTGGATGGACACTTCTCAACAGCTCAGATTAATCCATTTGCAGCCAAAATACGTTTTTTCCTCTTTCCACACATCTTACCTCTCCAATCATTTTCACATCTTCTCGTCCATACCAATCTGGTTCATACACTTCATGAAGAGACTCTGTAAGCTTCTTTGAGGCATCTTGCATCCCTGTAATTAGACAGAGAAACATATAAATGCAAACTACAAGAAACAGTTGCTAAATATCTTTATTTTGACCCACATGTACCCACTATACTATTTCCTCTGGCATGTTTAGAATACTGTTTTCAAGAGCTGAAACGAAACCTTTATTTTCACCCAGGTCCCCCAGGTTAACAAGAAATGTCCCTCACAGAAGGATTAACCCATATTTATATGCAGGGAAAAAAAAATTCTATCAGATTAGGGATTCTATTTTCTATTCTGAGCTAAACATATCTGAACATTAATAACATCTTGAAGGGTAGTCCTGCCCACTAAAGATTTAATACCTAACTGAAAGATTATCACTGAGAAGGCAATCAAACAGAAACCCACCTTTGGTTATTCTCAGCTCTTGCACCCCACAGAACAGTTTCCTGCCTTGTCTGTAATGAGTATCATGCCCACTTGTGTGGACAAGAAGGCATCTCCAGGGTGGCACGGTTAAAATAGCAGCGATTTATGGGAATTGCTGGCTATAAAAATGGACTTAGGAGAAAAGCTAGAATGGGTCTGCGCTAACCAAATAATGGGGGAGGTCATACACAGGGAAAACATATCTCAGGATTTCTCCGTTTCCTTGTTTTGAAAGATAATTAAGCTTCAGGAGCTTTCACATGTAAAGTGAGTGGTTAAGAAAAAGAAACTTGTTATTCTTGTGCCCACTATAATGATGGTGACCTGAAAGGTATGCAAATAATGAAGCAAAGGACTGGCAAGAGCTGAGGCAGTGTCCACAAGTCTAGGGAAAAGAGATGCCTGAACCTGGAGAGAGTGCCCTAACGGACCTGGTTTTATGAAGAATGATTATCTTGTATGCTCACCCAGTAGGTTTAGAATACGTGGAGCCCAGCAATTATTTACACTTGCAGCAGGGTGGTGTCTAGAGAGAAGAACACTGAGCCAAACTGCATCAGTCACCTTTGGAGCTCTTGCTACCACAGGTGAAACAAGAATGGGGACTATTGATGGTTATCACTCTGTAATGCACAGAGGAGCTGGCTTAAATGTAAAGTAGCTTCAGTGATATTACAAGAAAGAGCCTAAGTCTATCTTCAGTGACATCAGTTTGAACCCAGTGAATAAATTACTACCCCCAGTGAAGGCACCGGAGTTTGCCTTTCTATTTTAGTGGAGCACAAATACATTAGCTGTTGAATACGGGTCCAAATCCAGTGAAACAAAACTGATCTCACCTAACATGCTAAGAGTTAGTTCAGAATCAGTAATTTTAAAATGCCAAATTTATTTCAACTTCTTTGCAAAATCTGAACAACACTGACTGCTTATTTTTTTACCTGGCATTAACTTCTTTTTAGAAAACACGTTTTTTCCAGCCAAAGTCTGTTTGCTGCAGCACACCTGTGCTGTCTGGAAAATATCTCTAGCGTGATCTTCAGATTTAATTGCTCAGTGGCTGAATTTAGGAATAACAGAGATATTTCTGTTTTCTGTGCAAAGAGATGTTTAGGAGCGGAAGAGGAGAATTCACTTGAAACTTGAATGTCTAGAAGAGCAGACAGGACCTAGTCAGTAGCTATTCCACCATGCACTTCAAAACACACACTTGAGATACAACAGGAAAATAAATACTAT
>VZTL01060158.1:0-28486 GCA_013400535.1 Scopus umbretta
GTGAGGCCACACCTGGATTGCTGGATCTAGTTCGGGGCACCCTAGTACAAGAGAGACATGGACACACTAGAGAGTCAAGCAAAGGGCCACTAAGTTGATTAATGGACTGGAGCATCTGTCATGTAAGGAGAGGCTTAGAGAGCTGGACTCTTTAGCCTGGAGAAGAGAAGGCTCAGGGGAGATCTTATCAATGTATATAAATACCTGAAGGGAGGGGCAAAGAAGACAGAGCCAGGCTCTTTTCAGTGGTGCCCAGTGACAGGATGCGAGGTGATGGGCATAAACTGAAACACAGGAGGTTCTATCTGAAAGAAACACTTTTTTACTTTGAAGATGACTGAGCACTGGCAGAGGTTGCCCAGAGAGGCTGTGGAGTCTCCCACCTTGGAGATACTTAAAATCTGTCTGGAGATGGTCCTGGGCAACCAGCTTTATGTGGCCTTGCTTGAGCAGGGTGGTTTCACAAGGTGACCTCTGGACATCCCTTCCCACCTTAACCATTCCGTGGTTCTGTGATTCTATGACTTCTTTGAAAAACCATGGAGATCAGAGAAGATCCCTGGTGGCTGGTTAGATCATCAGGCTCAGAGAGCAGTGGTTAGTTGGTCATAGTCTACCTGTAGTTGAACGACAAGTGCTGCAGCGGTTTATTCCAGAAGCTTGTCCTTTTAAGCACATTTATCAATGACCTGGAGGAAGGAATGGAGTCTTTGCTTCTCAAGCTTGCAGGCACCAAACTGGGTAATGGTCACCAACTGTGATCAAGGATAGGGCTTCCAGTCAGAGACACCTGAACAGGCCGAAAGAATGGATCAACAGGAACCTTTTGAAATTCAGCAATGTCCTGTGCATGGGAAGGGAAAAGCCCTGCAAGAATTCTCTGCAAGAATACAGACCAGGGACAGAGTGGCAGAGGAAGAGCTCTGCAGAAGCTGGACATGAGCCAGCAGTGTGTCCTGGCAGAAAATAAGGTCCTGGACCTTATTTACAGGAACATAGCTGGTAGCTGGAGGAAAATGATTATTCCCACCTGTTCAGCACTTGTAGACCCGATCTAGAGAAAGGCATTGATCAGCTGGAGCAAGTTGCAGTTGGACTAGGTGATCGTTGTAAATTTCTTCCAACTGAACTCTCTATTCTTCTCTTCTCTTCTCTTCTCTTCTCTTCTCTTCTCTTCTCTTCTCTTCGCTTCGCTTCGCTTCGCTTCTCTTCGCTTCTCTTCGCTTTGCTTCGCTTCGCTTTTCTCAAGTTCAACAGAGGGTGCAGAATGTTGGCCTTGAGACCTCTTGAAGTCCCTTCTAATCTGAGTTATCCAAAGAACCTATGCTCCTATCCTGAGAATCCTTATCACAGTGGACAATCCCAAATACGCAAAATCCTTGTTAATAGGCATTTATGTGACACTTTCACCTAAAATTTCATCAAGAATATTAATGATGATCTGAGTTTACCAATAGGTTGATTCCTTTAGTAGGAACTTAACTGAATTTCTGTCTTGTGTTTTTTATACGTGTTCTATGTGAATGCTCTTGCTGTGTGTGTCTTCTGAGGAGGATGCAAAGAGAAAGAAATGTATTTTAATGTCTTGACACAGGTAAATTTACTCTTCTTCCTCTTCCTGTTTGACTCAGTGATTTTTCACATTCAAAGGGGCCTGTGACATCTACAGTTTTACTTGCACAGGTGAGCTTTGTCTCTTATGCCTCTCCGCAATGAGTCATGCTATAAATTTTTATCTGACTTTGCAGTTTCTATAAGCAAAATAATTATGAGGTACAAAATAGACACGACTTTTGACTGAACTCTTGTTAGGCCCATCTGCGTATTCCCTAATTTATTGGTACTTATTTGCACCAACAAAGCTGAAAAAAGTAGTTTAAATTTTGTGTTTCTTTAAAAATCATGTAATATACATGTATTATGTATTTGACAGTTCTCAGTAAAGCGTTTTCTGAAGATGCACTAAAAAAAAATCTCATTTGGGTAAGATCAAATTATTTTCTTGAATAATGAGCTGAAGGATCAAACAGATGTGAAAGTAGCTACAAAAATGAGAGAATGATAACTTCAGCAAATGCTGTCTCTTGCTTCCTGTTAATGTGTACATTACTTGGTGTCAGTACTGATTGGTCTAACAGCTGAAACAGTCTAAGCAAGGATCTTTTGGATTATCAGAGAGGGAAGCAATTGATATGGGAGGAATGTACTCTTTTTTAGGATCTTTCCCTTTTAGCTTTTTACACAAAATCAGGCTGTAGATATAGCAGAGTGAGAGAATGATTCTAGGGGCCAAGCATCAATGAAGAAGGGCAGCACATGGGATACAAATTTGCTTCAGAGTTTTATGAATAGAAAACATGTTTCTTTTCTTTGCAGATCTATAGAGTTCCAGGACTTCTCCTTTCTGAGAAGATACTGAGTCATGCAAAAAGTGTTGCTTAAAAGCATTGATAAGTACCAGATTTTCCTTTGTGAAAAATTAGTAATGGTAAAACAGGAAGTTTCAAAGTTAGGTGTCTAATTCTTTATTTGGCCACCTAAGTGAGAGAAATTGTTTTCCTTAATGGCAAACAAGTAGAACCTTTGAGCAGAATTTGGCTTCAAATACACTCGTTAAAACAGGTAATTTTATTTCATGTTAGTGTACTAGGCACTAAATGATTATACCTTATTGATTTGTACAGCCACTCTATTAAAAAAGACAAGTCTTCATGTGGAGGCATTTTTTGAAGAAAGCATAGTTTTGCTCTCTTTAGTGAACTAGAAGTAAATTCTGAATTTGCTTTCTTATCATGTCTGTAGTCTGGCTCTGTAATAGGTTATTATAAGTTTCAAGTTCTTGAGGTTTTGGATATGGTAAGAAAAAATGTAAGTGTCACTTCTGGAGTATACAGTAGGTAGTTTACTTTGTAAAAAGCCAATAACTCAGCTTTTTTCTTTTCCCTCCAAAATAGAGGTGACAGGTTATTTATAAAAACACATCTTAGGTGAGTAATTCAAACCTCAAATTTTTATATTCCTTTAAGTGTCATTTTTTCCCTAAAGGCTGTTATCAAAATAATCTAAATCACTTTCTTTATATTAATCAAAGAATTACAGCACTTAAATTTGTAGTTGTCACTCACATAGTTTGTGCCTAAAGCATTTTGAAATTGTTTTGTGTGGTCTTTTCAATCACTGTGGGTTTTTTTCTTAAGACTTTGTCAACATGCACAAAGAATGGGATCACAATTGTAATGAATTTTACTCCTTTGGGACTTGAAGGTGAGGTGTAATATGATCTCCAAGCGTTTTAACAAAACTAGTCATTGTTTCAGGAATTCTAACATTAAGCACAGTCAACAACAACTCAGTCATGGAACATCTTTTCCAGAAAATTGAAAAATAACAAACAAGAGTTTCGTACTTGGTTCAACAAAACCTAATGAAATCTGTAAATGAACATCTTCAAGAAGTAAGTTCTAGTTTTCATATTGAAAACTCAAAGACAGTTAACACCTCGTCCTTACTTTGGGCATTTTATATTACAGCAAAATCCCTAAAACACCACCTGCATTATGACTTTATATTAGATTAGATTATTCATATTATTATTACTAGGATTTATTTGTTCATGTTGTAGAAATTTGGAAAAGCAGGGTATTGTGATACTAGACAACACACGACCTTCTTGAAATAAGTACTTTTGTCTATAAATAACAGGGAGTGAGAAAAAAGTTGACTAGTTCAATGACTAATAGAATAGATGCATTTGATTTTTGGACAGTTATGCATAAAATAAATGTGAAAAAAATATCTCTAATACAGGCTAATGTAAACAGTTTAGTAATTTTAAGTAGACTCATCAATTAACTGAACATAGTTGAGGTCTAACACATTTATCTTTGACTGTATCTTTTTAATCAGCTCAAATTCAACATACAGGTTTAATCTAAAGACTTATGGGATAAATAAATACAAAATTTTGCACAGCATCTTGGATATATACTTTCTGGGGTGATACAGACACTTTTTTATTACCTGTGAGTGAGTCTGTGAACTAAACTGTAAAGGACAAAAGAGAGGAATATTAATTATTAGGTATTAATAGAACATAATTTCAGGTCGCTTATAAAAATTTATTATACAGTTTCACCCTTTGTTTAGCTCACTCTAGTTATGACAGTTAATAGAGATATAATTAATAATAGAAACAATAATTAGCAATATTTAGCACTTAAGGTGATACATTTTTGTACAGTAAAATAAATATATATAAATTATGAACTGAAGTTGGCCACCACCTGTGTAGTCACTCACATCCAGGGTACTTATCAGTGATATGTAATGTCCTTAATTTGCACTGAATACATTTAAAAATTAGGCAATAAAATCAACAGTGGTAGAAAAAGCCCAGGAAGGAATTATGTTTGGATTTGGACAAGTACATTGAAAGAAATAAAAATATAAATGAAGGAAATAAATGTGTTCTTTTTTCTTCATTTTATTCAAAGAACAGCCAGAACTCTTGGGTAATTTTCTCCACTTTTTTGACAGCCCTGACAGAAGTGAATGTTGTGGTTTGATGCCTTTTTTTTTTTAATCAGTAGGACAGCAACTAAGAATTTCACCCATGACAGCCAAAGAGTCAGAACAAGACAAGAAAGGTAAGTTTCCTCTGGTTACTTTTATAAAGTTACAGGAAACTCTGCAACTCTTTGAAAGCTTTATTTATTTTATGATTTTCCAACTGTTTTGTTGATAAGGTAATAAAATTGTAGATTAGAACAATGAAAAATAAATTTCCTAGATAATTTGCACATTTAATTCTGAGAATAATGAGACATTGAAACCAATAAATTACCTTGTTTAAATTGCTGAGTATGGAAACCTTTAGTATATTACTGAAGAGCTGGGGCAGTTCCACTTCTCAACTCTAACCGACTCTGAAACATATCACAATCAAAATACTAATAACAGTATCTTTAAAAAATATTTTGATTATTTTATTTGCTATTTCTTCTTGGTTTAGTAGCTCATTTGAATTTGTTTAACAAGGTGATCTTGCTTTTTTCCTTGATTTCTCTCTTTTGTTTCTTTAATGATGCCTTTGATATCTCTGGATGCTATAGCAGGGAGAAGGAAAGCAAGAAAGAGAGAAAATGTGGAAGTGAATGTATTCACTGAGGAAGAAAACAGAATTTGGCAAACAACTGAATTAACTGTGTTTAGTAGGTGGCTTGCATCATGTTATCCTCTTCTCACACACAACCCTGGACTGTTCTAGTGTATTTTAAGGAAGATATCTGAAATCACATAAAGAGTTGAAAGATCAATAAACTAGCTTAGTTGCTCAAGCAGTAAAAATCAATTTTGTGGTGTCTTGTTTTCTGAGTAAAGTTTGTGGAATTACACTCTAGTTATGGACAAAGTATGCAAAAAATTAACCTCCGTGAAGGACTGAAAATATGCAATTGTATATTTTTTGTCTAACAATCAATAATAATTCCATTCTTTAATGATATTTTCAAACAAACAAGGTTATCAATTAATAGTTATCTGTCCAGTAAATAAAATATTTAGTTTCCTTCCAATATATATATTTTATTTCTATTATTATATAATGTGTATGTAATAATACGTAGTCATTTTATCTTTTGTTGGTAAAATGGGAAAAAAAAATTGTCTTTAATTATGGCATGTAGTCTGATTTGAAAGACAGACCTCTCCTGTCATGAGTGGAACAGATATGCTAAGAGGGGCAGTGGCCAGTTTGTTCTGCATTTTTTTTCAGTAAATCCAGAATGCATCCATGCCAGCAGCGACAAAAGAGAATGCATGGTCACATGAAAAGTCTGGATCTCAGATCTGTTGTCTTCAGTGACAGACTGTCCAGTGACTAGGATTCAGTGAACAACTGACTACAGTGACATTTACATCAAGTGCTGTAGTTTTATATTTCAAATCCATCCCTTCTACAAGCAACGTATAGGAAGATTAAACGTGCCTCACTCAGTTTGAGTATGCATTGGGCCTATTTGTCAATATTTGTGGGATAACAGCTGCTAAGTGACCAGTATGAGTTTGAAGGATTCTGGATATTTTCATGGCAGAAAAACGTCAAAACTCCCATCACTTACAGGAGCCCCTTACACTACCTAGGAGATACAGGTTCTAGTCTTTAGGCTGCTTATATAAATGGTTTGCTCAGCATTTTTTAAGAAGGTGATGCTGTCCCTTTTCCTAGGATTATTTTACAGAATTGTCTTGTGACAGGTGTGGTCTGCCCAGAAGGAGGAAAGACTGACTATAAAGGTAAGAACCTTTATGCCAGGCAAATGCTGTATCTGCTACGTAAAAATTAGATATTGTATATTCAACACTATCACCATCTAACCATTATGGTTTGTATGGAGTCTGAGAATACAAAAATAATCAAAGTGAAGCCTAGGGATGAGACAGGCAGAGGGGCACCTAGTTTGAAATTCTGGCCACCGTATGAAGAATGGTAACTTTAATAAAATTAATATTTGAGTTTTAGAGTGTACCATGGCACTGAGGGTATTGAAAGCTAACACAAGGCTGATGTGGATGAGGAAGTTCTGTGCTCCCGCACCGGCACTGCTGCACGCATTGTGTACTGTCTCCTCAGCCATGAGGTCAGAGACTTTGATCTCAGGCTCAGTCTTTCTCCCTGTCCCACAGTTGCACTGCTGCTGCAAGAGCCAGGAAAGAGCTGCGGCCCTGTGTGTGGGATGCAGCTGGGAACTGGAGGATTTAAGCCCTCTGTTCCTCCCATCTAGTGCTGTTTTTCTCCTGAGAACCCTCTATCCATATAACCTGACGGAAGAAAAAATGTGACAGTGGATAAGATTCGTAGTTCTAGGCAAACATTTCACATATTTAAAGACGTGGACAAATTGTAGTCTTCATAATGTTTTAAAAGACTTAGTAGGCTTGTTGCTTTTGTTTTTAGAACTTGCTCTACTTAAATTAAACTCCAAAAGGATTTTAACAGAATGAGAGATTCACAAGTAGCATTTCCTAGCATTCAGAATTAGAGTGGCCGGCTCAAGACAATGCCTCAATGAAAAAGAAAAGCCAAGGTTGCCTTTTAGAGTTCTTTAAACAGAAAGACTTATTTTGATTGTAACAAAAACACCCATAAATCTATGCACATATATATTGATCTTTCTTTCCTCTTAAAAATGACTCTGTCCCAGTAAGTTGGCATATTTCATAAACAAACCAACAAATTATTGATCCATCATATACTCTAAAAATCCTGTGAAGTATCTAGGTTGCTTTTAAGTTCATGCTGTACCTAAGGGAATGAGAAACTCCAAAATGAAAAATAGATATTTAAAAAGAAGCACAAATAATAGAAGATGTATAGTTACTTTTACTTCTGCTTAACCTTTCATTGTAATTCAGTCTCTGTTCATCAAAACTATTCTTTATGAGCTAATAGGTTATGTAATGTGGTAATATGATTCTTTGTGGTGGCTATTAATTATTAAATCAATTATACATCCCTGCAGATATCCTTTTTGGCAAATGCTGTGATAGTGCATATTTTCTTAAGCAGGTATCACACAAAATTAAGACAGCCTCGCATCTTGTTTCTGAAAGCAATGTTACATTCGGTTTGGATTAGCGATGGATTCTAGTCACGTGTGCTTTTGAAAAGGAAGTAATGAAGTAGATTGCAGATATTTATTAGTACTAAGTTAATGAACAATGCTACAAAATGTTAGAGCCAGGTGGCTTTTCAGTTATTCAACCTATCTTCCTTACACTGTTTTGAAGAGCTGGCACGGCACACAGAATCACCAGGAGCTTAACGGTGAATGAGTTCCCGGCGAGGGCTGGCAGTAGGCTAACATTGCCTTTCAGAAAGGAAAGTGAATTAATGATGTTAGTTAGTGGTAAAATAAGCCACTGTTAGTGGCTATGTATTCAGTCACTGATCCATTAACCAAAAAGTTGCACTTCTCTGCTGTCAAAGTGTAATAGCAGGGCTGCAGAAGCTAGGACTGTTTTTGCAAAACACCTGCCTTGAAGTAGCTGAAATTCCTGTACTTAGGCAAATAAGCCTGCACACCTTGGTACAAAACTGTGGTCTGAAAAAGACCTCCCTCTCCACAGCCGTCTAATACTGGAGATGCTTTCAGTCTGACCTGAAAATTCCTCATGTTCCTTCTCTTCTTCTTTTGTCCTTCCTCTTTTTTACTTGCTTTCACCTGTAGAGGGAGATACCCTCTTCTGATGGGGCAGGAAACAGTAACTCTATGAGCAGCGCTTAAATCCCCTGTTCCATCTTTACCAGCGGGCATGCTATAAACTCACCCATACACACTCACAGGGTTGGGCATGAACTAGGGCATGATTCACTTGTTCCTAACTGCACAGTAGCGTAGCTTCTGTAAGAAGACTAGAAAGTGCACACAATTACTTTCTGCCTCCTGTTCCTTTAATTTCTTGTCTGTGTCAAACAAGCTATGCCTTACATTTAAGGCTTTTCTTCTATTTTGTCTGCTAGATGAGTAAGAGGAAGGCTGAAAAGATCAATCTAACCTTTGCAGAACAGCGCAGGAGTTGATTAAAGATGTTTTCAACAGTGAGCGTAAAGAAACCTTAAGCAGCATACATGATTCTTATGCCAACCACAAAAATAATAATAAAAAAAAATTAGAAAAATAAAAGTACTGATCTGACAGCACACTGAACTACCTGAAATACAAATCACAGAGTTGATTCATGAGATACTGTACTTGTTAAATCTTTTTTCCCACCTCTTGCATCACAGTAGGGTAGAGCTGTACAAAGAAGCAGCCTTTGGAAATATTTACTAACAGCCATGTGAAATGTAAATGTTTACTGTTTGTGTGCCCTCTTTGTTTTATTGGAAAGACTGAATGAGTGCTATGAGTAGGGGAAAAGCCAGCTCCTCTGACTGCAACTTTAAGGGTCAAGGGCCTTACTAGAGTTTTCTGAATTCTCATATGACTTTGCCAGTCTGTATATTGAAGGAAGCCTCCAGCCTTTGTGGGGCTTCACTCTACTGTGCTGCTGCTGAGGGGGTTGTACAGAGGAGTTTCTGAGCTGTGATGTGGAACTGGGAATAGAAATTGGCTTTTTCTGAGCTTACAGTAAGGCCCAGTTGAAATTTTCAAAGAAATGTGGTGGAAAACTTCCTTTAAGCTGGGTATGGACTCATTTATTGAGGCAATATGAGCAGAGAAGCATAAAGCTTTCCCTCACTTGTCTGAGTGAGGAAAAAAGTGTCAGAACAACAAACAGGGAGAAGTGTTATTAGTATTCACTCCATCAGAGGGATATCAGAATGACTCAAACTGAGCTGCTGCTCTGAAGGCTGCTTTATATTCTTAGCCTACCTGGTCTAAGATCAAGCTTGCCAAACAGGAGTACTTTATACTCATAGGCTTAACATACTTGCACTGACTTTTTTAAAAAAAGGGTCTTAAGTTAAAAAAAATTGTGAAGCTATGAGTACTACTACCATTGAAATTTAGAAAGATACATTTGAAATGTCTTTGTAGAACAGTTGTTGCATATTTAACATGCTGAGTATCAAAAGATGGTTGTATATTATGTTTGTTTATCATGGGCTATCTCATTTATATTTATCATATTGCTTTCATGGGACACAATACTTTGAACGATTAGTTCAGTACACCACACATTGTGTGATAATGATATGAAGCTGAGCCTAAGTATAATTTCGTTGTTTTGATTTGGTAAATAAGATGTGAATGGATCCTAACTTTGACAGTAGATGTAAATGTAACCTTGTACCAGCCTTCCTTCAAAAACAAAAGAAGACTTCTTCGAACAAAAAGAACTTGAGGGCTACTGTCCTGGTTTCAGCTTAGTTCATTTTCTTCCTAGTANTACTTCAAAATATAGAAACACCAAATGTTTCTAATAATTGTTCTATACAAGATAGTCAAAAAGTATAAACTATTTTTGCTTGACTGTTTTTGAGGAGAAATGTTGCATTTTCCAGAAAAAATGAACAACGTATTTTTCATAGTATTTTTCACCGTATTTTTCATAGTTTACAATTATTAAGAAATAGTTGCTTAAGTCTTCACGAATGACTCTCAGATGCCAAAAAAGACAAACATAAACCATGAAAGCCACTTTGATATAGTTAAGAACACAGTTATTGAAACAATGGTGCTACTAAGAAAATCATAAAACGTGCTACCAGTCACTCCTACAGAGTATCTATGTATGAGTACAGTTTAGTGAGTGCTATGAAGCTGTGTTTAAGAAGGAGAAGAACCTGTGTGTTGTCAATAAAATGCCAGTTCCTCTTTCAGATGGGGAAACAATAATTAACTTGGTTGAAATGTGGATGTTTCTCTATTGCTACTCATACCTCAAAACAATTGAAGTATGTAATGTTTCCAACAATACATAAGAATAATCCACCCTTTTTTTAGGCAGCAATCAAATTGCATTAGAAATGTTTGATAATGTAATAAGTTTAAGGGAATTAGAGGGTTTTTTTGCAGTTTTTCATTAGTTAGTGCCTACCATGCTACTGTTAATTTGGGGAGGAAAACAGTTCATGATAAATAATGAACAAGATTTGCTTCTAGCTAATTACTTAGCCAATATACTGCATAATGCAACAAAGTATATGGTAGATTAGTCATCGTTTGATCATGTAGAAAACATATCAGAAGTTTTCAATTACAATGTATAGCAATCAGTTTTCTAGTTGCTGGAAATATTTAATTTGCCTAACTTTAAATATATGGAAGTGTTGAGCTATATCACCCTAAGATTATCTTTATGAGGTTGAAAGATTCTTGATTATTTCCCAGCTATTAAAAGTTAGATATTGAATGTCAAATGAGACTGAGATTTTTCAGTTCTCCGAGGGTGAAGAAATGGGAATGATGGATTCATATCCAGTGCCTGAATACTAATTATTTATTTTTCAGAGTGTGTTAAAAGATAGTCAGGAAAAATGTAAAGTGTCTCCATTTAATGATATACAATTGCTTTCAAATATCTGACTTCACCTTTTGATTTGGCAAACAAAATTACCCTTACCTGATCCAGCCACCTTTTGAAAAAAAAAAAAGTCAAGCATTCTTGAAGGCTCAGTAATGAAAAAGACAGGGTATAGAGTGTTTGTCAGGAATATTGTAGTGAGATGCTTAGTAGAGCATGCATACAGCTTCAGAAGTGTTGTGTTAGGAAACAACATTTCAATCTTCAAATCCTGAGTATCTTAATTACTTTAAACCTGTGGAATTTATGTCTACTCTAATACAACAGTAAGAATAATATTTCCTTGAGTAAACAGGCTTGCTAAGAATACAGAAATGTGATAAACAGGGATTCTGTAGGGACTGTTTTTTTAAATTTTATTTCATTTATACATGACAAAAGTTTTATGAATTGATTTACAGCACCTATTTGCATGGAACTGTATTAAACAGGTATCATTTAAAATTTAAACCTACAATACGGAATTGTGTGTCTGAAGTAAAAGAAAATGAATGTGTCCTCACAGACACACATATATATCTATATGAAAAACATGCTAAACTAAATGGTTTTCCCTCAAATATTCCTTGAGACAAACTTTTCAAGGAAAAGTGTTTGTTTTCCTCTTTGGAGTCTCTTGATCAGACACTTTTTGGGAGCATGGGAAGTAGGTGTTCTAATCCCTTTAAGTTGCAGAGATCTCGGAGCCCATTCTACTCCTTGGGTATGTGCTGCAATTGCCAGGTGAAGAGTCTTTGACTTCTGCAAGGCCTGAGGAAGCCTTTCAAATACCCTTGGTGATTTACAGCCTAACATATAATCCTTGTTTTCCTGGGTCTGGCATCCCACCCAGCACAACCCTATGCTTGCTGTATGCTCATTTCTCACTCCTTCTGAAACATGCTCCCACAATGAAGGACTGCATCTTCATGGCTACCTGCAAGTCTGGGGCTTCCTAAGGTAGCCAGTGTTGTCCTATCCCCTCCCACATGTGGCATACAGAATAGCTAAGGACATTTCAGCAAAGGAGCACACCACAAACTGCAGCTGTGTGTTGACATATCGTACTAGAGTGAGGGAGGGATAACGGAGACAGGGCAGAGTGAGGTGTCCAGGCCAGACCTGGCCTCCTATCCAGTTGTTCTTAACAATTGTTTCTACTTAAAACAGAAGTCCCATGTCTTATATTTGTGGAACTGTAAATACGTCTGTGAACAGAAGATTGTTCTTGTAAAGACAGAGTACTTTTTCTGAGTAATGTCTTCCATGGCTTTTTTAAAACTAGCCTTTAGATGTTTCTGCCCCAAGAGCTGGTAAAGATACACGTAATGCCTAAGGTTTGAGAGGCAAAGCTACAGTTGCATTTCTGGATGGATGTACAATCTCTACCTCTGCTTTGGGCTGTGCCTCAAAAATATAACCTTACCTACTTGTGGCATCTGATGTCAATTAGATATGCCAAAATAATGGGTTGGACTGAAACTTCTGGAAAATTTAGATCTTGATTTTGACCTAAGTTTAGATTTAGTGACAATTCCTCTCCACACGTTTTTATGGTATACTGATACCTCCCTCCCCAAAACCACCTTCTGTTTTGTCTAAATGTTGCACCCGTGAAATTACTAGAAACACTAACAGGTTCCCAAATGTCTCTCTGAAATTTCCTGGGTGGTTTTAAGAATAAATGTTTACCCATTCTTTTTACAATGTCTTGTAGCTTTGTCCTCCATTCTAGGCTCTTAGTTAAAATCCTGTCTAAGCTGATCTCTGTAACCGTACACCAAACGTAACACACATCGTGATTGATTGCAGCGTCATCTTGCTGCTCACATAAGAATTCTCAGCCGCCCATTGATGCAGAAGAATCAGTGGCCAATTTTTATCACATTTCCACATTGCTCCATTCATTAGGAACCCTTTTCCTAACACTGTCTTTAAACCTTTACTGATGTGCACTTGATGTGTCTCTTGAAAGTTTGCCAACCAGTCCTCCTATTATTGCTGCCTGAATAACAGGACTTTCAGCACCAGATTTTATCTTAAATCCTGTAGCTTTTACCTCCCACTTCTCTTTTGTTTTAGTGGGTATTTTGTCTCCCTGAAGCATCCATTCAGAATTGGATCTCCCAGTGGTTAATCTCATTACAGATAATCCCATGTACTGAAAATCCTTCCAACAGGATAATCTTGTGAACAGCTTCCCTCTGCTGCCTTCTCACCATTCTTTTACGGGTGAATCATTTTGATCTATTAAATAAATGGATCTCACCTATATATCCATAGTTTTCCCCTAAGACTAATCAGTTGGTGCTGAAGTACTAGCCTTGTGCTTTGTGTTCCAGTCTGCTTTCTTTACTAGGCAATAGAGAACCAGTCTGATGTTTTGGTCACCACTGACATAGATGAAAGAACTGCAACATGGAAAACTAGCTTCATACTCAAAGATTGGTGACAAAAGGAGGCACAGGCTGCTGAAAAATATTATTACTCAGTTTATTAATGCCTATCTATTAGCTGTGGAATATGGAGGTAGCAATTATTATAATAATTTCACTGGAAATCATGTAAATCATGTAATACATGTAAATCTAAATGTCATCTTTCAATGAGTGTATACAAGAGTATTAATTTAAACTTGCATCTATATGTGTACATACTGCACAAAGTACATTTAAATCATATCATTTGCTACAATGTTAAAATGCTTTCCATAGGGAAAAAAAAAATCTCAGAGATTGTCACAGTAAAAAATATGTTACACCAAAATGTGATTCTTGTTGATAAATCATAAAAAATAATTTTCCTAACAATTTCTGTATTGTATTGATGGTCTGAAATGTAAATCACATAGTTGGATAGAATTCTCAACTGTGGTCTGCAAGATACACAAGTATGGATAAAACCACAGCTTCTTTCAGCATGTGTTTTATGTGTCTTGGCATGTGTAAATAGCAGTGAAAATATGAGGTTAAAGCTCTGAGCAGTCTAAGTCTGCTCTCCTGTCTGAGTTATCCAAACTTTACCTGGGAAATGGAGAGTTAGTCAAATGCCATAAAGCATGTACAACTTACCAAAGAATAAGGACAATTTTTGTAAACAGACTTTTAATTATTTTTAATTAGGCGATGTCTTAGATTTTATTGGAATTTAATGGAGCTTGTCAAATACTTGAAAAAATATTCCTCAAATAAATTATTCAACAAATATTGCCATTATACATGAATTAATTTATTCAGTGAATAATATTCAGCCAGCTACAGAATTGGTAAAATGCTGCTAAAAGCTATGTGCTGAAGAATAGTTTTGATGAATAACAGCAGTACTCTTTGAATAATATATTTTACAAAGACTACCTGACCAATTCTATTTTTGTCAGGTTAGAGGTCTTGAAGTCTTCTAAACGAGCAGCCACAGAAACTCTAGGTTGTTGTGAAACCCAGTTACTTGAGTGGTTCTTGCTAATACAGTGAACTAGGGAATGGTGACTATTCTACAGTAGTTCACATACCATTAACATCTTCTGAAAATTAAGTTTGCAGGACTGCTGACTCCACAGATAAACCATCTGATTGTTTTGGCTGTTTATTGTAATGTTTAGTAGACTTCTGTTCTCTGTCTTTTTCTCGGTAACCCGGCTATATTCCCCAGGAGATTCAGGACTTCCTCTGTCTATCCAGCAGCTCCAAGAAGACAGTGGAAGCTACTGAATTCTTACTGACTTTTGAAAAACAAGGGCATCTCTAGTTGTTTAGATCCAGACTTAATCATGGGACTGACTTCAAGCTCTTTAAAAAAAGTGTTAGAGATGTGGAAGAGTTAGGACATGATGCACTGACCTGCTAAATTCAGAAACAGCAAAAATCAGACATCAGAGACACAATCCCTCCAGTTCACTGACCACGAGGTTTAGAGGGATTGAAACTGTGTGAACTAGCCGGTTTAGTACTTGTTGACAGGTACATGAGTACAGTCTGAGAAAATGAAGTGGGGATGATGTGGGTGTGGGTGGGTGAGTGGATGTAAAATAACATTTACATGAATTAGCCCTGCAGTGCAAAGCTTTGAGCTTCATTCACTACAATACTTATTGACATTAGGCAAACTGCTGCATTCAGAGCAGCAGCAGGGTTAGTTAATCCAAGCCGGTTCAGATTGTGATTGCCTGGCTATCCGGCACTGTGCTTTTATTTAATTTAGAAGACCAGGACTCTTCATGTTCCACTTCCTACTCTGCACAGAAGATTTGTCCTGCCCAGTCTTTAGAGAGGGACTGATTGCACTCTGTGCGTTCAAGTGATACTGCACAGTGTGTTTGAATGATGGTCAGAGCTTGTGGACATAACTGCAGAAACGGGATTTAAAATGTAATATGAAATAGATATAAAAAACCACACCTGGGAAGTAGGGTACTTAAACATGGACCTCTGCCTTGCTGGGCTCCAGCTGCCCAGGCTGTCCTGTTGTTATACACAACACTCTACTGCTATAGCCTGACGAATCTATATAGTTAAAGCTTAAGCATGTCAAGATGAACTGTCCTTAGAAGTTGGGCCTATAGATGCACTTTCACAGGCTATGTCAATATTAACCATTAAATTAGTCCATCGTAATAGGAACAGCCTTCTAGGGCTAAAGGATTCAACATCCCTGTCATACACATTTCCATGGGGTTTACTTTTGGCTTGTTCTAGTCTGATCCCATGGTCTGAATGCCTGATTTCATCTGACGTGCATTAGGTGTGCTGCTGGGGAGTTAACATCTTCCAGTTTAGTTTCATCCAAATAGGTTCTCTGAGACTGTTACACAATACAAATGAAAACATGGTAACTTGGGTGGATTGAGAGGTTTGCTTCAAAAGTGCAGTCCTCCTTTGAACAAAACACTAACATAGACACACTCCTTATTGCTCATGGAAGTAGGCTTGCTGTGTGTTAGATTTTAGATAATCATGGAAGCAAATTAGATTTTTTTTATACTTTCTTATTAAAAAAGGCAGTGAGAAGAACAGCTGCAGCTTCCTGAATTCTACCCTCCATATTCCTTTGAATGAACTTGCACTGGTGAGTGGGTTGAGCAGAAGGGTGAAGTGAGGTATTTAGGATTTGGAGAAATATATTTATTCCACAAATTAATTAAATCTGTAATTAGAAATGTGTTAGTGTTTGTCAGAGTCCCGCAGCATTGCATATACTGTTAACCATTAAAATCTATTAATATTATCGTCTCTTCTGAGCTGCAAAACAATGTTATTAGGCTCAGTTACAATGTTAAAATAAAAATATAATTTAAATCCTCTTTCCTACAAGTTTTGGCCTCTGTTTTTTGCTCTCTCTGAGAAAATCCCAAATGGTATGACAAGCAAAGACCTTTAAACCTGCACTCCCTCTGGAGTGTAACATTTTTATTATAACTGTGTCCATGAGTTAGAAATATTATGGGTCAAAAGCAGGCTTAGGAGGCCATCAAGTCTGACCTAATTATCTACAGTACATTTCCATTTCTACAAATACGGTTCTATATCTGGAGGCCAATTAATTTTCATGCTATGTACAGTGGAGCATATTTTTGTATCTCCTGTAGTCACTTGGGACTTAACAATACTATAATATTTCAGTATAATAACAGAACATAATTGAGATATTGTGATTTAGTAATATAATAAAGAGCTCAACATCACAGCTAAGTACTATATGAACTACACCAGAAACACACAGCTGTATGCCAAACATTTTTAGACAGGATTTGGGGTGAGGAACATTAAAAGCCAAACCTCTTAATATCAAATCTACTTGTCTCCATTTTGGCTGTGTCCTATATAACACAATGGCCACACTGCAATGTGTGAACACACAAGTCAGGACTGAGTCTGATCTAAATGACCTAGAAAACCGTTATTTAACTGGTTTTGTGATTATTCTGCTGTGTAAGTTGGACTGAGTCATTTAAACCTTCTGCGCCTCTGTTCCCTGGTGATGACATTCAGTTCTGATTTTACACCGCTTTGACATACCACTATGGATTACCAATGTAGAGGAACTAAAACTTACTAGTAAGTCATCCTAGTTATTTCCCTCTGTATTATAAAATAGGAATCCTTCTAACTTAGTGCATCCTTTTCTAATACGAAGCTGTTTCCTTTCCTCTGTCCATGGAGAGAGTTCTAGAAGGAATACACAGTACTGCTCACCAGGAGTGGGTGACACCACTTCTGTGCTGGAGCACGTAAGACCTGAGAACCAGAAAATAATACTTTAGTGAAACTACAAAAAAAAACAAAAAAAAAAAAAAGAAAAAAACAACTAATTAAGGAATGAACAAGGACAATCACGTTTAAAAGAGACAGAAGAACAAATGTGATGACACACAAATGAAAAAGGCAAGCTGGAATTTCTAAAGCACTGAACATTGGGCTGGTGCTATTCCATCAGTGGGTACTTCCCAAATCTCCATGTAAAGTTTATTCAAGTGCACTTTATATTAGGTGTTGTCTTCCCTGCCCTCTCTGGGGACCTAAGGCTCTGTAAAGTATAACACACAGTTTCTTAATGTTCAGCCCATACAGCTCGTCCATTTCTACATGTACTTCAGTCTGGCATCACACTTGTTCACTATTATTATTTTAAAATTCTGTGAGGATCAGTGCAATGAATGGTTGAACTATTTATTTTGCTCACTGAATACACACTGTGTGCTCTGTTTTGTTAACAAGCCTGTGGCTGGGCAGCACATTGTGTTCAGAATCAGGAACACTCTATAGATGGAGGGCAGATTGTGCCTTTCCTTGAGAGCAATTTTGTTGTGCATCTGGGAGAAGCTTCCAGGCTCTGGGGTGGTGCAGGCTGGGAATGGCTGGAGGTGGGGTGGATTTTAGCAACGTGGGCTTTGCATGAAAGGAGGGTAGACATGCAGCAAAGCCTTGAGGTGATGGTGATAAAAGAGGGTGCTGTAGAGCTTCAGAAGGTACTGTGTGGTTTGTGCACATTGGGAGTTTGTTATTAGCTTGAAAATCAGGGCTAAAGGGAAGGGCGTCCCTGCAAGGAAGAGCAGGTAAAGGTTTCCAAACCTCCAGTTTCAAGCTGCTTTATTCAGCAGTCCTGAGATGTTACCCTAGGGCTTGTGCTATATTAAGCCTACCTTTAGTGTGTGGGAGCTTCCTGGCATCCTTGCTGTGGGGAGGAGGTTTCTCTTCTGAATGCTAGATTGGGTGCTGTTGCAGGCAGCTTTAATTCTGCCTGCAATTCTTGGGGGTGCTTTGGGGACAGATTATATGATGCTGTAGGACTTTGTTTAGTAGGGGACAACCTGCTTATTTTAATGCTGACTAAGCTTTTAGGTATTCTTTTTGTTTCTCTTAAATAAAACTGTTATTGATTATTTTACCGTATCTCTGTTTAGTTTATATTTGCTGAAATAAACAAAATAGTGAGTGAATGTTGCTGTGTGAACACTCTAATGGGTTTCTTCTCCCTAGCTCCATGGATGCCAATATTCTAGAGAGGGATTTTGATTTTCAACTTCTGAGTGCCCACCAGAGAAGTCATTGGTAAGGAATTGAAAAACTAAATAAATGAATATACAGAAAATTACACTTCTTACAATGCATGGGCCTGTAATCTCTGTGGGAAAAAAAAAGAATGGGCTCCTACAGCCAAAAGCCCAAAAAGGAGGTGGCTCCTAAACTGAGTCAAACACTGCCTGGGAAGTGGGAGATTAAAAACACGTAGGTGACAGCCCTTCACCTATAAAGCTTTATTTCAGCTGTTCAAATCTAGTGAAAAAACAATAAAATTGGTGACAGCTGAGAAAATAGTGACCAATGTTATGCTGTCAGAGATTTGGTAAAGTATAAGTAATAAGTAGTACTGAAAAATTGGGGACTGAATGTTCTAAGAACTTCAGGATGCCCAAAGCAGTGTATTTGTAGCACTGGTGAGACTGAGGCACCGGGAGTGCTACCTACTGTTTTCTCGCTAATGAGAATGGGTAACTGAAACTGTCCAAATTCAGCTGAAAAATAGGGCACACATCTTAAATGGTGACATGAACTGAGCTGATGAGTGATGCAGTCTCAGTCTTAGTCTGCAAATCAAGACTGACTACCTTTTGGAGGAAGGTGTCTTGTAGATGAATGTAAACTTCTAGCCAGAGCAGGGCATATCTGAGTAAAACTTTATGTTAGACTGAGAGTTCTGCTAGTTCCTTCTGGCCTTAATATGTGTAAATTCTTGTCTTTTTGACTGTACTCGGTGCAGGTACCCAGATGCCGGCAGGGGAAGCTGCAGGGCAGTCACTGTGAAGAGAGGCTGGGGCTGTCCCATGCCAGACACAGCAAGCTCCAGCTGGATCCAGCAGACCCACTGCAGGGCATGGCTGAGTCCCGCAGCCAAGATGGTGGTACCTTGGGGAAAGCCTGTGTAAGAAAGGGTGGAAAACATACAGGCAGGTTCCTGAAGGACTACAGCCCGCGGGGAGAGCCCAAGATGGAGCAGCGGAAAAGTGTGAGGGGGAAGGAGCGGCAGAGAGGAACTGCTGTGTACTGACCATACGCCCCCCACCATCTCCTCCTGTGCTGCTCCGGGGTGGGTAGAGGAGGCTGGAATGAAGGACTTCATGCTGGGCATGGGAAAGGGGGGAGGAAACGTTGTTTTAATGTTTGTCTTTGTTTCTCACTACTGGAATCTGTTTTAATTGGCCATGAAGTAAGTGAATTGTCCCCAAGTGGAGTCTGTTTTGCCCACGAGAGTAATTGATAAGCAATCTCCCTGTATTTATCTTGACAGGGAGGTTTCTCATCCTCTTTTCTCCCCCTGCCCCACTGAGGAGGGACTGTGAGTGAGCATCTGGGTGGGTACTTGGCTGTTAGCCACAGCTGACCCACACATTGACACATAGCAGTGAAAGTCTGAGTACACAACAAGAATCTAGGGTATATTTCTAAGCCATAATGTTGTCAGGGGTTTGCTGCAAAAGCAACGTGCATAGAACGCTCAGTTTGGTCAGATTTCCTCTAGATTTGAAAAACTTACTGAATTAAATAGGATAAAAAAGCATGTTGAAAATTTAGGTTCAAGGAGAAGTAATATAGGCAGAGATTCTAACAGAGGACTTGAGTAATTCTGAAAGTGGCTTGAAACAGGAAAGATCTAAAGTTTTCCTGTAAGACAATGCCAGAAAAGCAATTGCTGTGACTATAAATAAGAGCGGCTGGAGAACATGATATTGCAGGTCAGCATGTGTCTATTTCCATGTAGGTGGAAGAGTATAACTACAGTCTGTAACCAAGATGGATGAATTTAATTGAGAAATTGAAATGACAAATGAGAAATTGTCCTGCTTGTATGATCTGGAGACAATCACATTCATTTGAACCTATATATGTGTGTGATTTTGATGTCTCCACTATCTCTTTAGAAGAGGTATTAATCCACATCGCTATTGTGTTTTATCCAGGTAGAACCAAAACAGCAGTGCAACATGGGGAACTTAGATAAGAAAACCTAACTAGAACACAGCTTAATTGGTCAAGCAGTGATTTTACAAACAATCAACAAAACAAACAAAAAAAAAAAAAGAAGGAAAAAAACATTCAAGAGAAGTTTGAATGGGATTTTTCTTGGTTAAAGTTAAGGTTAAGTTTTGTTGGTTAAATCTATTCTGCTTTTCTGGTAAGTGGCCACAAAAGTTATTGTGACAAGATGTGTTCTGTACTCTGTCCACCTCCTGGGCATTGCAAACAGCTGAGGAAAACCTTGCCTGGGTATGCCTGGCAGCGTATTAACCATACAAAGCTTTCGGGAGTCCTTAGGGAAATAGGTTTCTGTGTGTTTTAGAGGATGGCCTTCTGCTTTGCCTAGGGCTTCATGTCTGGGGTTGCTACCTAGATAGATGGTGAATCTGGAATTGAACAGAGAGCTCCTTTCAAATGTCAGTCTGGATGTACTTGTGGGCACCAGATTTTCATCTGGCAGGGCTGGACCTGTGATCTCTGCAGTGGTTCTGAACAATGAGCAGTATTGGGTATGTGACTTTAACGGTTATGGACCTAAAATGCAGTATATTATGTTCCAGTCACAGCCATTCATTTTACAGTTTTGTCAGGTTAGGCACTGTAAGATGTCTACTGCACTCAGTGGCTATTCTAAAGTTATTTTGAGTTTCCTAAAAGATGACAGTAATATGTTGGCCAGTTGATATACATGTGCTGCAGAAGCTGTAGCAAAAGACATTAACAGGTATTGGAAAAAGCAGGGAAAACAAAAGATGGGATCGCAGATGCTCTAAACAATATTATATACAAAAAAATTATAACTGTGGACACATGGCAATTTTGCCTCTGCAGATGTATGTATGTGGCACGCTTCTAGGACATATACTCAATCTCCAGCTTTCATGGGTGCTACAATCCAGCAAATTTTTGATACTCTCCATCAGACTTCAGTGGTCTTTGAGGAAGAGAATTCTTTTTAGCACTGTAGCTCTTAGAAAAGGGATAAAGCAGAAATGTTCAAACAGCTTTAAGTACCTCTCTCAAGAGAGTGGAGCTTAAACCATCATTTAATCTCTGCTATGCTGAGACTAGAGGTTTGAGAAAGAATTTTTGTTTTTAGCAAAATTGTTGAATTTTGACTTTTGTTCCTTTTCTGTGAGGACAAAATCAGTCCATGCTGCCAATGCCATTGTGAAATATAACTCACATATTTTGAGACCGAAAGAAATCAAGATGGTTGCAGATACAAAGTTTAGTTGAAATAAACCCTGTCTATTCTGGTAACGCTAAAATGAACAGTTTGAAAGGCAGTGTCTTGGGAATCAAGAACACAAATGTGGTCTTCATGACCCTTGTCTTTGTTAAAAAGGATTTCCTTTTCCCTTCTCCTTCCAAATATTATAGCTTTGTGTCTTACCATTTTCTTGTGTTTATGTAGGTTACTTTCAGTACAGTTGGACCCTGCAGTCAGGTGTAATTGGACTAACCTGAAAACCAAAGAGGTGGGTTTTTACTGTTACATTAACCAAAACCCAGCTTCCTAGGGACAACTCCCCAACTGCAACTTTTTTTTTTGAGCAACTTTTTCCAGCTTTCATAAAGTAACAGAGTATAGCCTTTATTAAAAATCCTCCATGTAGGCACTATGAAAACATATGTGCATCAGTATCAATGTGCTAAATCCCTTTGATATAATGGTAATAGATATGTAGATTTCCCCAGCTGTACCCAAAGACAAAAATCACAGATTGTGGAAATCTGTAGTACTTTGTGGCTGATGAGCTACTCTGTTATGTTCTTTAATTGCTAACAGTGAGAATTAATAGTAGATATTGCCATAGTGAAGCAATTAACAATTACTGAACAGCAATAGTTGCACTATGGTGGTTGGTCCTTGTAAAGGTCTACAGCTCCTGTCTGACTGATGGCTCCTGGCTCATTGCATACCTGGCTGCTAAAAGTCCACATGTGAGAAGGCAGCCAGCTCACAATATGGAGGCAACACAACTGTTGCTCCATTGCCAGTGTAGGCAGGAATAAGAAACATGAGAGTGTTTGAAATGAGTGATTGTCACCAGCAGAATGGGAAAGGGGCTAAGGATAAAGAGATGGAGGGGGCTGAGAGACTGGCAAGTCATGCAGGACTTGCTGAAGTGCTCCAAATCACAATGCTCCAAAGGAATTTCGGCCCTGACCTTCTGTATGGCCAGGGCAGGTATTTAAGGCAGATAATTTGGGGAGATGCATTGTTTGGCCTGTTTCTTCTGTCTGTCCTTTGTGCATCAACTTCTAAAAACTCTGTTGCATCTAAGCATGTTTTAAACCCATCTGCAGGCAGTGACAATCTGCCACAGAGGAGGATTTTTAAAGCTCTGTTCACACAGTACGCATTACAGGCACGGCAGAATACATAACAGTGCTTTGTGAGCCCCTCTACTCTCCGTAAGAACATGCATGCATGTCTGGTGCAGAACTGTCACGAAACAGTTGAACCAGCCGGACTGCCCTTGTACTCCTCAGGCTCCTTTCTTCCTAACCTGCTCTTAATTTGAAGTTCTTCATGGCTCAGTCACCCTTTTCTAAGTATGGGAGTTGTCACAAAAACGGATCCTCCTCAATAGGATTTTTAAAGCTCTGCAGATTCTCTGCGGTGTCTTTATGCTGGTGTGTGGACACGTCCTCCCATGCTCGCATGTAACGTGCGAGTCAATGAACATGTATTATAACAAAAAGTGAGCAGATGTATTTTACTGTGGTAATTATCGCAGTCCCTGAATCGTCGAAGTTATTTCTTCTAAAATCTGTCTTTACAGGCTCTACTTCTGTTTGAAGGAGAGTCTAATTTAGGCACATACTATGAAATTGTGATTGTAAGAGTTTAATATTGAACTCTTTGTAACTGAAATATTAAAAACATTTCTTTGGTGGACTATTTCAGGGAATATTACTTAAGTAAAGCTTTTTTTTTTTTTTTTTTAAAAGCTTTCAGGCTTTTCTAGTGTATTCTTTTCTTTGATCTTCTTTTGTAATAACATGATAGTCTCACATTTCAATAGAGAAACTGGAACAAAAGTACACATGAAAAAGTCCATAACAGCTCTCTTGCTGTTTATTTCAACAATCTTAATTAAAGAAAAACCTAATCCGACAACAGACTTGTGATTTGCCTTTTCTTTGAAGCACAATTAGTTTTCATTCATATCCCTTGATGTCAGTGAGGGAAAACTATTGGTGGGCGCATCAGTGCTGATGGGGTTCAATTAATACATTTTTTTTTTCTGAAACGTATCTCACAATAAAACCATGCACACAACGCATGTGCGCACACACACACACACGAAAGTAAGCTCTGTATTCATGCTGCCTGCAAAGCCATGTCTAAGTCTCTCTTGGCTGCTAGCCAAGGTCTCTAAAAACCCATTAAGGCTATTAGAGAAATTATTTCTCTTCCTTTGTGAGCTGGGTAAATTTCACAGTTATCATTGCAGGAGGAAATGAATTGGGAATATATCTGTCTGGGGATGGTTGGCCCTTCAGTGGGAATTAAGCCAACTCAATGTAAAACAGCAGCTGTGTGCGTCAGTGCACGTACTTGCAGGAGAGAGTCAGTGGATGGCACTGTAATATAACTATTGTGCCAAAAAATATCTTGGAAAATTATAAGTGCTGTCTGGTATTTGTGAGTAAATTCATATCTCCTTGCAATTACAGGATTTATTGGAAATCAGCTTTTGCTTTAAAATTATATGTAAACCAATATTTCCCATGTGGTGTGCTTTCTGGATGCATGAGAACTAAGTAATTCATTCCCAAAATGGTGCAGCAGCATCATGTATGGCATTATATGGTGACCTTGTCAGACCATAAAAACAATGCAAAAACATACAGTACTAATTCAGGAGATTTACAAAGATGGATGGACTTGGCCTGTGTCCTCTCTTACGCTTCACAGTTTTTGCATCTGGAATTACCAGTTCTGGGGAAGTTCTTCATCGGCGTGGAAGTCAGAAACAGCAGAATTTCCTTTTGATTTGTGAGCTTTGGTAAGTACAACTTATGCAGTCTGCCATGTCAAAGTTCACAGGAGAATAGAATTGCTTTTCTTGTTTTTAAAATCTCACTTCTCAAATACTGTGAGCTGAAACTTAAGAGTTTCTGGAACCCACATGTCAAATATATGGTAGAACAAGTACAGTAACGCAAGATAAACCTTTAGCTTTGTACTTAGTCACACAAAAGACTTTTATCTATCAAGTGAAACAAGCAAGATATGTTTCCCAACTTCTTGCCAGTATTTGTATTAGCGATTTTGGAAAGGAAACGTTTCCTTCCCCACATCATGTACTCTTTCTGAGAGGATTTCTTTATTTATCTTTATTTTATTTTTTTCCTCCTTTAAATCCTGGCCTACTTTCTTCATCTGTTTGTCTTCCTGTTTGCTATCAACTAACAATGGTCTGTGCAGAGCTTTTTTACTGGTCTGCTTTTGGGTGCTGCAGGTAACACAGTTATCCAGATTGTCTCAAATTATGTTCTTTGTACCCTCTGATACTGCAAGATTTTTCAAACCTTAAGTATGACAGTTTCTTAGAGGGACTTTCATGTTGTCCAGGCTTCTCTCATACATCCACAGCTGCACAGGACTCAAAGGAGTAGGACAACAGCAACTGAGCAGGAGTGAAACCTTCACAGTTTCCATTTTAAAATGTAAATGTACATGGGTCTTTCCACAGAGTGCATACTTTTTGTAAGCTATGTTATAAAACTGCCTGTTTCATCTAGGTCTGATAGCAAGATATTATCCCAGTATGAAACCTCTCTTTTTCTCTAAAAGAGCAGATATAATAGCTAGAGGAAATGAAATGAAATTAAATGAAATGTGTGAACCACTTAAAAAAAATAAGTAGCCATAAGTATGGTTTCTGTAGTTACTAAGGTAATTCTTGGTATGATATTCACCCTGAATATCTTGTCTTTTTTCTTGGCTTCTATTCTGTCTGTTATTTTTTCCCTTTGCGCTTGGAGTTCATCACTGAACTAATTCAAAAAAGTTTTCTATATGATTCATGTATCCTTTAACATAGAATATTTGATTATTTACAATTATTTTCTCTCAGTCGTTCATTGATCCATAAAAGTGCAGGCTAGTTTTTCAACGTATGCTTTTGAAACATGTAGTAAAACAGTGATAATTTCAAAAGGAGTAAATCACCATGCCCACATAATGTATATCCAAGAGTTTCGAAGGAGTTTTAAGTATTGCCTAAAACAGCTTGCTTAAAAATGGGCTAACTGGCCAGATGATAAGAGGGTAGAAATGCTGACCATATCTTTTAAAAAAGTTCTAGAGGAGCTCTGTGAGTCTGCTTGCTGATAAACCTTACTGGGTACTTATCTGGAGTAACACTGAAATAGAAAAAGGAGTCGGAAGATAATAATCTACAGGTAATCCTGTAGTTCTGCAAAGCAAGCTTTGGCCAAATGTCATAAAATTCTTCGAACGTGTCAGCAAATGAATAGAGGAGATGTTACATATATCTTTCAAAAGGCTTCTGACAGGTCATAGGTGAGGGACTACTCAACATTGCTAGCTCTTGTGGTTTTCTCTTAAGTCCCGTATTACTTGATTTTTTTTTTTTTCTTTTAAATTCTTCATTGTGGAAGTCAGAAAATGGAATGAGAAGGTTTTGTAAAAAAGAAAAAATTCTAAAAAAACCTAACCTAGCAGCTCAGGAATTAAAGGTCATTAATCAGTCTAGCTCAGAAATCGGACTCCAGGAGAAACAGAATTGTTATTATGTCTTAATATGTCATGATTTGTAAGCTATCACATGATTCTGTGGCTAGTCATGCATGGTTTTTTGAAGGTTGTGGATTGATAATATCTCTCCTAAAAGAAACCAAGTAGCTGTGAGGCAATGTAATATCATGGATCAAAAAGTAGCTGAGAGGCAGGAGACAAAGCAGGAACAAATGGCCCATTTTCATCATGGCAAAAGGTTAATAGCCACAAGTTTCTGTACTAGGTCTGTTGTTGTGTAATGCATTTATTAGTTATCTGGAAAAAGGAAGGAGAAATGAGGCAGTAACACCACGTTATTGGTAGATAATCTCTTTGTAGGTTACTTGTTAATCAAGTCCAGAGAAGCCTTAAGGAATTTCACATGAACTCAGTCAGACTAGGTAACTGTGAGGGACATTCTTTTTGAAGAAATATAGAAAAAAATTAAAGCAATTGCTTACACCGTCATTGTAT
The DNA here is from genome assembly GCA_013400535.1 of Scopus umbretta. NCBI lineage: Eukaryota > Metazoa > Chordata > Aves > Pelecaniformes > Scopidae > Scopus > Scopus umbretta. The sequence continues at coordinate 26,755 of VZTL01060158.1, forward strand.
CAGCCAGCAGTGTGGTGTTATATAAAATTTATTGGGCATTAATGGAAAGTCCATCTGGGGAAAAAATATTGCAGAATTGGACAGGCCCAGATAAAAACAGAGAGAAAGGCTAGTGAAATAAAAGTAGAAGTGATTGTTTACCTGAGGAGTCAGATTAGAGTGGGAGTGATAAAGTATGTGGTTTAAAAAAAAAAAAAGTAATGCAACAGAGAACAAAGATCAGGAGACAACAGTTTTCCCTGTCTCTTAAGAATAAAGAAGCACTTACCAAAAGGTGCATATACAAACTGTGGAACTCATTGACTCTGGATGAAGATGAAATCAAGAATTTTGCCAGCTTCAGAGAGGGAAGGGGCATTTATATGGATAACAAGAATATCCAGAGTTACGATAGTAATGCTAAAAAAGAGTATTTGAAGGGATAAAACCCCTCATGCATCAGGATTTAAGGGAATCTATAACTAAAGGGATTAGGATGAGACCTTCAAGGGAGACAGATTATCCTGCATCTGTGGGCGTTTCATGTATCTTTCACCAAAGCATCTGGTGCTGGCTACTGCTGGAGACAGTGTATTAGGCCTGGTGGGTGACAAGTTTGAGCCAGAACAGCAAGTCCTGTCTGTGTTCCTATCTGAAAAACACTTAGTGTGCATCATCTGCTTGTGTTGTATTCCCACTACTGTGGGCTTTGTCTTTTGTTTATTTGCATCATGATTTTGTACTAGGTCAGGCTCACGTCTCTGGTGGTGCAATGTACGTTTGAAATCATTGCAGTGAACTTGTGTGAGCAAGTGGCACCATACAGCTTCTGAGAAACCATTAATACAATAGGCAGCCAGAGGGCGGTTCCTCAGCCTTTTTCCCTATTTCACCAGCTGTAAAATGGAACAAAGTAATATTTATTTCCTGAGGGAAATTATCAAGGGGAATTGTCAGTTACTCTTTGAAAGGTATCATGAAGTTGTATAGTCAGTACCATTATGTCCTGACCATTATGTCCTGACTTCTTTCCTACGATTGTGGTTTGACTGTATTCATTTTTTGGATGTTCTGAGCAAAATACTTAAAGAATAAGAGAGGGTAATGTGTGTTGCTTCTTTCAATTTAGGATCAGAAACTGTAGGGGTGAATATTTCTAGTTATACATGTGGTGGCTGTGTCCAGCCCAGGAGTTTTAGAACAGTTTAGCTTTTGGTAGCTTCCAGTTTTGCAATTTCTTCTCAGTGTCTTAAAGGAAGACAAATACAGCTTCAAAACCCAGTAGCAAAAGCATGTTCTAAAAATTTGCCTATGGGAAATCTATCTTTATATTTGATTAATTGGGCTTTTCTGGCTACAAAATATATCTGTCAGAATTCTGTTGTTGTGCCCATGTTTCTATCATTTTTACTGTTACTTCATTTGCCAGTGATCCTTTTTTTATCTTCCTTTTTTAAGAGTATTTTGCCATAATTCCTGATATTTTCTGAATTGACCTTTATGTTTAATGTCTTTGACTTAAATGTTAGGACTCCTGTATTTCAAGGGCTTCATTTAGCCCATGTGTCAGTAAGATCTGAGCCATGATTTTGTCTGCAGAATCATAAGAAATTTTTGAAATTCCATGTAAGAGCTAAACAATGGTGCAACCATTTATTGCATCACATTCTTATGCAATCGTATAGCAAAGTAAGTTGATATTGACCAGGTAAGTATTCTATTTCCTGGATTTTGTAAGGCTTTGGAGTGTTTA
>VZTL01060163.1:2048-15062 GCA_013400535.1 Scopus umbretta
GAAACTCAACTCCGTACGGGTGGGTTCAAATTACATTTGACTTGGACAATAGGGCATGAATGGGGCTCATTTGAGTTTCTGCCACTGTAAACAATGAGATGTTGGAATGTTTCATTTGTTGATTGATTTATTTATTTGGACAGGTGCAGGTTGATCATATGAAATAATTTTTTATTCAAATATAGGCAGAAAATAGCTTAACAAACATTGTCCAGTCAGAGTGTATGATGATAACCAACATCTTGGATGGACAGACACAAATTAATTTAGCCTGTGGCTGGTCTTGAATTTGGGTCTTAAACTAATCAAACCATGTTCTAGAGAAAGTGCTTTATGTGCTCTCCAGCCACGTAGAAAATAGAAAATATAGATTCTGTTTTCTGATTAACTTCTTTTTAGGTACTAAGTTCCTTCTTTTACTTTCTGTTAAAAATTATGTGCATGTCTGTGAGGTAGATTCTGTTAATGCCTATGGGGCTCATCCTTGAGAAGAGGTCATTCAAATCTGATGGATCCCATCTGGATGAGGATCATTCTCTAGGGTATAATTTTCCTCAGCTATTTGAAACCCTTTCCTAAGTGCTCCAAAGCAATCAGGTTCTATAATTTGCAAAACGATGGCAGGAGGAAAGAGCCAGGAAGATTGTTGCTGGGATCATACGTTAGGAAGTAGTATCACAGGACTAATAGCCTAAATTAATGCAAGGAGAGCCTTGATTCAGGCTTTTTTGTCTTCTCCATCAGCTGGACACCTGCATTTCTCCCAAGGGGACACTACAAAGGGAGAATGGATGATGGTAGCACATCTTACCATTTGGGGTAGGGAAAGGTTGAAACTGGAGTATCAATTTGAAGGTACATGCAGAAGACATTATCCTTGGTCCACAGTTTCGCAGCTAGCTCATGTCAAGTAGAAAATTGCACAGCAATCTGCAAACAAAAGAAGATCCCACAAATACATGTCTTACAGGTAGAAAAAAACCTACAGAAGGATCGGGTGGACCTTACACATTTAATACCTTCAATTATCTTAACCACACAACATAGCTGTGCTATTAAGTTCCAGTATTGCAACTATGTGTTGTGTCGTAGTCGTTTCAAAGTTGTTCCTCTATCTCACCAGGTGGAACGGATTGGATATACACCCAGCTTGATAAACAATGGCTTTACTATTTCACATACAGTGAAACTATATTTTCACATGTAGTTCACACTGAGAATTTGCTGTCTTTAGTTCTCTTTCAACATTATATTGCATTTAAACAATGTCAGGGCTGCTCTTCTAATGCACATGTTTGATTCATGTCAATACTAACAGAAGGTATATGCAGGCACCAGTGGAAGAGTAGACTAGAGTTTCTCTTGAGGTGAACAACTGTTTATAATTAGAGTTGTGGGAATGAAGGAAAACCCAGCTAGCAAGCAAACAGTTACTCTTCCAAAAAGCTTGGTAAACTCATAAAGCTTGGGAGCTTAATCTCTGAACCAGAGTGCTTGTTATCTAATCCCCACCAGCTGTTGTGTACTTGGTAGCCATGACATCTGTAATAGAGCTGAAGGGCCTGTCTATATTGGTTGGCACCTTTACCCACCAACTGAACTTGATTCTTCTTTCATTGCTAACATTTACCTGCTTTAAATCATTAACCAGTTGCTCAGGGTTTGATCATCCATTTAACCATACCTTATAATAGAGAGCTTGTGCTGCTTTTCACATTAAGCATATTTTAGTTATGTAGGTTTTCAGCAGGTCTGGTTTTTGCCTTGCTAATAAGAGAAAGGTATCAACTAAAAGAATTTCCTCTGGTTGCATACTGATTCCTTATATAGACTTAAAACTGACCTAGGAGTGAAATCTCTTGAGTTGTATTTCAGCTGAAAAATACCATCACACTTCTAATAAGCAGGGTAAAGAATTATATACATGTCTCTGTTAACTGGCATGTATGAATTGATATAGGTGATTATAGAAGACGGAATATAAATGTAAGCAAGCATGTGCATGTTCATTATAACTGAAAGAATGCTTGTTTTCAGGGATTGGTTTCAGCTGTGCTGTAGTGGTTGTCGTTCTTTTAAGATAGCAGAGGACAGAAATAGGCCCAACTTGAGAAAAGAACCCATTTTAAGTCTCCCGGTTCTTGGGTGAGTGCTGTGACTTCAAGCCTACTGTTTGGTAGTATCCTCAGCACCACAAGCAGTGCCGAGTAACAGCTGTTTGGGCCTTGTAAGGGGTTAGAGGGAAGACTGTCTTGTTCCTGGATCCCAAATGAGTTTAGTTAGGAGGTAAGCACTGAGCTGTCCTCCTAAGATAAGACCATTTCTGGACATGGATTATTTTACTGATTAAAACTTGGCTGCTTATAGCTTCCTAGCACCTGAATGATTAGATTGGGCATCTGAAGTTGATACTGTGGCCAAAATTGGGCCTGAAGACTACCATAGTCTTAAGTTAGCTGTCAGCATAATATTGTGGATCTAAGATTTTGAACGGTCCTGAGACAGTTCTCAGCATCTATAATATTTACTGTCAAAATCTAGAACAATGTTCTCATAAATAACACCAGCTATACCAAGTTTTCAAAGAAATGCCTGTTAAAATTTTGTTAAATTTCATTATAGTCAGTTTTCTCTTGGAATTAATTTTACTGATGGATTTATATTTTTTTTTCCCCCTCAGAATGGCACCAAGAAGTTCTGGGATTTTATGAGGACACATGACAGGTAACAGATGGAATCATGTTATTTCCTTTTGTCTTTATGTTGTTTTTCATACTGTATTCTCTTCAGTTGGTCAAATCCTGTTGATGTGGAGTCACTTCTTTCTACTCCAACTTCCTCTTCAATTCTCACTTCTTATGTAATACTTGCAGATAGTTCTCCGCTATTTTCGACAGAATTAGCAGAAATTTTAAAAGCTCCTCATGTTCTATTATGTTTTCAGTAAGTTTAGTCTGTGCTTGACTTTTCAAATATTAGAGTTTTGGCACATGATGTATTGTACATTTTAATGATTATATAAAAGATGGAACTGAAAGTTTGGATTGTATGAAATTTTCTGGTTTGAGTGTGAATATATCACCTGAAGGAAGGACTCTGCTCTCCACATACTTAACCCTGTTGTTATTTGTGCCGTTAATGGTCTGGTCCCAAGTATGTGACCATAATCCCTCACCTGTGAATATACAATCCCGTGAATTGTCCTAATATAAAGAGTGTTAAAAAGCAATCTAAAGTCATGGTCATAATTTTTTTTTTTTCCCACTGGCAGTTCCTTGGAATAAGGTAGAGATTCTGTTTTATGTTTAAATCCTAGTATTACGCTAACTTTTTTATTTTAATCCTCTCCATCACTGCTGTATAAGGATGTTTTAGGCAAAACCTAATTCAAGTAACTTTACAAGTGCCTGAAAACTTTCAGGCCCTCCATTCTGTACACCAAAATCCTCTCCTAAGCACATGGGAAGAAACGGACAGCCAGCAACTTAGTTCTGTCTTTCCAATTGTATTTGTCCTATCAGGGAAGAAAAGCTGTTAACGCCTGACTTCAAAGACCAGTTCATGCAAAATTATAACAAATAGGGTATATATGAAACAGACCCAGTCTCAGAGTTACTAAATACTAAAATATTCATATATCTTTTTTTAAAGTATAAATATTTAATCTGTTCACTGAAAATCCAGGTACTAGAAAGTAAAAATAAGCCGCAAAGGTAATAATGTTTCCCTAGAAAAAGCTTTTCTAAAGCTATTAAATGTAAAAAAGGTAGCAAAACACTAATAGCAAAAGAAATTGTGACTTATAACCAGAACCATGTTGAGAGATGTATTCTTCTTGTGCATGAAATAAGTAGGTAAAATCAGTTGTATTTTTGAAAATTCTTCTCTGTTGGAACCCTCTAAATCCTTACAGTGAGTCTTTTTGTATGTAGGTACCTGGGATGGCCATAAAGCGGTAGCAAGGATTTTTATTAATATAAAGGTTATGAATGTAAAAGTTCCAGGAAGACTGGGAAAATATTAGATAGATTAAAAATGCCTGTACTGCTTGAAAATGAGGACAGAAAAGGGAATGATATTTTGATACTGAACTTCACACTTGCTTTTGGAATTTGCCTGGAAGACAGTTCTGTCTTTGCACTTTGTCTATCCATATGGGCATATGCCTGGATTTATGATCACAGATACAAAGGCTGAAATGGTAATTGATTGCTGGAAATTGAATATATGCCCTGTACTTTCAGGAAGTGAATGTAGCCTCAAGTCACACTGCTGAGAACATGACTTCCAGATGAATAATTTGTATTCTTATTTTTGTTTAAACTTTAGATTGTCGCTCTGTGATAATTCGTGAATATATGTAACTAACCGAGTGGGGTAAATATTAAAGGATCAGTTTTCCATGAACTTCTTGAGAACAGCATTTCTTGAAGGACTTTTGTGGACATTTTTAAAATAGTTGAGAACATAACTGTACGAAAAGGCTACGGCCACATGTCATGCCAGTCATCTCTGGTCACATAACATTTGTTAGCTTCAGATGTACAACAGCTGCCATCCTAACTTAACTAGTGACTACTGTTGAACTGTAGAATCTCTAACACTCTTTCACAAGTAAATTCAATGCAGCTTCTGACACCAAAGGTAATAATGTGAACTTTCTGTATAGGAAATCCATGGTTTTACATAAATTCTATTTGTGAATATGAAGGCAATTATTATCTGATAGATCAGTCAGGTTCAAAATTCCTTATAATGCATTGAAGCCCTACATTTTACTGTATCTTAATAGAACAGCAGTGATGCAAGTTATATGGAAAAGTCACCTTGTCTAGTTGCTGAAGAGTAGAGAGGACTTCATACATAGAGGGCTCTTAGAAGTTCATTAGTCTTAATGAAGGAGAAAACCTTGAAGAAGAGGAGGGGTTTCCAGAACTCTTGTCCTGTTGGTTAGTATTTCCTAGTGCGTATGTCTTCTTCAGGAAGATTGTATATCTTTTCTATAATTAAGACACCTTTTTCAAAAGTACCCAAAACTTATCTTACTTCTGAAAGTGCTGTAAGAATGTTAAATATGCTTTTAAAAAGCGCTGTTTACCCAAACATACACATTGGAATGCCAGATCTGTAAAGTACACATATGTGTCTATTGTATGTTTACATATAATTGGTATGTATAATGAATCTAAAGATACTGCATACACAAAAAAATACTGCGCTAATTGTGTAAAAACAGACACTGAGCCTAACTCATGTCTTTATCTGTCATCCTCTTTCATCAGCATAAGTAAACGTTTGCTTAAGACTGACTTCCTTGCTGTATGACAGTGACCTGAGAGCTTGTGTGCTGGGTTCCTTTGGGGCCCCGGTGTTCTTTCTCATTTCAGATGAGGTCAACATAAGCCAATATTCAACAGATATTCAGAATATAGACTTAATACAGGAAAATACTTTAGCAAGGGAAATGAAGTTATTTTTGTATAAATTTATCCTTTCCAACTATTCAGATGAACAGCTGATTAAATTATACAAAAACATGAGGACTGCAGTAGTCATTTCATTTGCTTTAAGTGTGAGTCACCTCCTTTTAAAATCTCACAATATATTGCAGTAGGACAAGATCATTTAACTGTATGCAAGCTGGGGTGACACTAGCGCAAGCTGAAATAGCAGGTTTTTTATTAGATATTCCTTTTTTTTTCCCCTCTTCTTTTTTCTTCTTAGTTATTGCAGATCTGGGCTTGAATCTACAGTGTGTGGCTCCTGAGCTTTCTTAAGATCAAGACTGTTTTGAACTAAGGTATCAGTCCTGGAGTCACCTCTGCTTTATTCAGTTTGTAATTTCTGCTGAATGTATAATTGCTTGCTCTCAATCCCTCTATGCCAATTAAAGAAAAAAAAATACTTTTTCCAAAATTATTACTGGCCATACAACAAACTATTACCAAGGCAAACCTTCAAAACCTGTGTTGTCAATAGTCAGTTGAGTGTCAGTATAGACAAAAGCAGCAGCATTTCCTACCATATTTAGGTTTAAATTGTAACAGGAGGAGGACGGAGGACACAGTGACACACCCATGGAGAGTAGTTAAGTACTGTAACACTTTGCTCAGGCAGGTTGAGGAACCTCCATCCTTCAAGAAATTCAAACCTTGACTGGACAAGAAATCAGACCTAACGTAGAAGTTAGTCCTGTTTATGAGCAGGAGGTTGGATCAGATGAGCTCCAAAAGTTTCTTAAAACTGAAGGTTTCTATGATTTTATAAGTAGATTAAATACTTAATTAATGTTACAGTTCCCATCTGACAACTGTAAAACATTTGTAAACTTGTCAATAAATCTGTCAACTTATAAGCCATTTTTATATTGGAAAATAATGTGTTTACTATAATTCTTGTCCTGTGGATTTATGTTTAAGTTAATCTTTCTTTGAAACATGCAGATGAACATTATCAGAGCTCATTATAAGGTTTATTATGTTCTTAGAAACAACAGTGAAGATTACTAAAAATGAAAGAAGAAAAATAAAATCTTGATTACCTGTTTTCAATTGTAATTATTTAAGAAGTTTATTGAGGTGGTGCTCATAAGTGTTATGTAGTTCTGGCCTGTTGTGTTAGGCGGTGGCACACAGCAAAAATGCTTTCTGCAGTTGTTTTATGCACTGTTTGCTTTTCTAATTAAGTTTACTTTTCCTCTGAATACTCAGCCGATGTGTTTGCTCATTATTAAATATATCCTTAAGAAAATCAAGCGGAGTGCAAGAGGTGAAAATTTAAATGCAAGGTGTATTTCAAGATGCTTCTTAGACTTGGTCTATCAGAACTAGTTTGCAATTTGTGGTGCTGTGACTTACGGGGGGAGGAGTTGTTAATTTTTTTTTTTTTTAAGGTTACTGCTTTTGAAAATAAAAAACCTGATAAGGAGGACATTTCCCTTCTGCAAATTTATGGTGATCTTCTGTCAGAAGTGGAAACGTACCAAATATTACAAAGTAATAATTGATGCCTGTAACAAAAAATTATTCTCTAAAACCAGACTCACATTCCAGTTATAGTCTTCCTCATCCTAATTTTGCTATATTTAGTACAGTAAGAGCCTGAAATGTAATACTTAGGTTTTACATTCATCTACTTTGTAAAGCAATAGACCAAGTTCGTTTCAGGTTTCAGCAACTCCCCTTAAACAGATTCAAGGCTTTTAAAAGGCATAATTTGGGAACAGATGAAGGTCAGTGTACAGTCATGTGCTCCCTTTTGTGCTTTGAGTAACAACGTTTCAGAACGGGAACGTAACTGTACCTTTTGCTAGTTGACAAACAGGACAGCTTTCAAATTGCATTGTGAATGGATGTAAAGCAAAATTATGGCTACTTCTCTATTTAAAAGTATGAAAAATTCACTGTAGACTACACTACATTTGAAACAAAAAAAAAACAACTGAGGAGACTGAATTGCATGCAAGATTGTTAAGTGAGTTCCTCTTAACCCTGAAAATGTCATGTGACAAGGAACAGGCATTAGGACCAAAAATCTTACAACTCTGCGTGTGCATTGTACCCTTGTTATGCTGTGTTTTTAACTACAAAAGCATGTCACAGTGGCTCAGTAAGAGTTTCTCACTTAAAAATTCTGAATGGAAAAAATTTTTAAGTCTTTTCTTACCTCTCTAAAAGGAGGAGGAAATAACATCCCTGCCTTACAAGACTGGCTTCCTTAAAGTAAAGAGCTTAATTTATTTCACATTTAAAAATAATTCATTCCTAATTTAATTTAACTGTTTGCTCAGAAAAGAGGCTTTATACTTTATCTATTTCTAAGAAAACTGAGAAGTACAGTTTTCCATCAGGAGGGAGTTTGCAGGGTGAAGGAAATCAAGGCAACCTGCACCTCAGCGTGTTGTCTCCCGAAGGTACCAGCGCTGGGGGTAAACAGAAGGAGGTTCTCAAGGCAAGTTACAAATCAGCGTAACTCAGAATGGGAAGATGAATATACTCAACCGGTCACTCTGTGCTCTGAAGTTACCTGGCTGAGTGCTGGCATCTGCGTGCCGCTGCAGTCGGGGAGCATGGCTGCGCAGGGGGGAGCGAGGAATGCTGCCACCGAACAGCTGCGCCGGGAGCCTGCCGCATCCCTGGCCCTGGCCACGAGAGCCGGCCAGGTGATGGGTCGCTAGAGCCACACGCGTGGCCTGCAGGAGCTGGGGTTGCTATTCTGGCTCCGTGGCTGTAGCAGGCAGCTATGGAGACAGGGTGGAAGTCATGTGCCCTGACCACATTATAGGAGTGGATTAAATTCCTTCTCCTATTTCATATGCCAGATCATTTGGGCTTTATGGAAACTTCATCCTGTATGTATTTTTCTGGTTTATGTGCTAGAGTATTATAAGACACCATGAAATTGAACTCACGTGCTTCCTTTGTGCAAGGGTTATCACAGTAGCTTTAAAATAGGTGAAAAACAGCTTTTAAACATCTTTAAAGGTTAAAAAAAACCCTTTCTTGGGTGGCCTGTGCTTTTTACATGCAATGATGTGCTGTTGTGCTGTAAACCTTGTCTGTCTTTGTAATGTCTCCTCCAGGGTGTCAATGGTGTGGAATTTTCATGATTATCTTCAAAGATAGTGCAGAAGATAATGCACTGTTTAAAATAAACTGGATGTAGTTCAACAAACAACAAAAATGATGAAAAGTTTAGGGAAATAATAGCTGAGAGAAGGTAATGATGGCTGGGCATGTTCATGCAAAGGCTAACACAACTGAAGAGAAAAATTACTACTTATCACAAAAAATGTAAAGGAATGTTATAAAGCAGGCCAGAATCATTCTGATTTCATCAGTAATCAATGACAGAACAAGAAATAGTGTCTCATGTGGAAAGTATTTTTTAAACTAAACACTAAGAAACTGTTTTTACCAATAGGAAACAAGACAATCTAGGAAGGCATGTTTTGTAATCACTATCATTGAAAACACTCAGGTCTAGACTTGATAGCTGTCTGTCAAGGGTGGTATCAGGATAATGATTTTTTTCCTGCTATTGGAAGGAAAAAACATAGTAGCCTATTAGTTACGTTCAACCCAAGTAATTACGTGAATTGTTTGCATGTGATATTTGCAAATAAAATGCACTTAATGTTTCTGTTTTTCTGTTTTTCATTTTTGGGTTGTGGGGTTTTTTTGTTTGTTTTTTCGGGTTTTTTTTTGGTTTTTTGGGTTTGTTTTTTTTTTTTAAGCAAAGACTTGACAGATCTTCTGCTTTGTGCCAGGAATTCTGCAGGCATATTTACTGTCTTTTAAGATGTCTTATTATGTTGTTACCTTAGGATCCACTCTAAATAAAATCATAACAACAAGGCAAAAATAAATTTATTTGATGCTGTAAAGTTGTCCAAGAAAACACAAAATCAAAAGCCAAATTTTTAGATTCTCATTTCACCTTTTAAAATGTGTGATATGAAACTACCATATAGCATATAACTTTTGGTGTGCTCTGTCACTGAAATAGAGTAAAATGGCAATAAAATCTTTATTGAGGGTAGTGCTTCATTGGGAAGTTAAATGATTTTAAGAACAGACTCCATAAAAATTCTTAAAACTAAGCAGGTATGCAAGAGTTTTGGCTGATTAGTCATAAATTTCTAAATACAGGTTTCTGGTAGCCAGATTAGAAGCATCTTGTTTGTACAACTTTAGGAATTTCATTTTGTAGTATTTACAATAAAATGCAAAATAAGTGGGTATTTTTATTCTCCTATAGTCACTGAAATCAAGAAGAGTCTTCCCTCTGCTTCCAGGTGGTTTTGAATTAAACGTGTTCTGTCTGAAGAGTGCCAAAGTTTTGCATGTCTAGAGACAGTAGCATGGTCACAGCCTGCATTTGGGATTGGTAAAAATCATTTTATGAAAGCTAGGAAATGTTCTATAACCTGAGTGCCTGTATTTTTAGAATTTTATCTGAAAATATCTCTTGGAAAAAAGGAAACTGTTGAAATTATTATTCTCAAAATGTGGAAATTAGGTAAATTGTGAACAACTGACTTTCTTAGTCTATGTTTCTCACTAATGGTGGTGAAACTATACATTTATACCTGGCAAAAGATTGTGTTCTTTACTTCATGTTTAGGTTTTGGTAGGTAAGAAACAAAGTTGCTGGTTTGTCCTTTACGTTAGCTAGGGCAGAACGCTTGAGCTTTTTATTTTGTGAAGTGTCCTTGAAACCCGATACTGTTCTAAAAGTTTGATTTTTGCCATTTCAGAATGGAGTCATACTTATGCCTTTTAGATGGATTATTTATTGGTTTTATTATGTGATAGCATTCATAAACGGCAATTTCACAAATAATTAGAATTGGAACAAAAGCCCATCAGGCTCTGACATCTGTTGCACATAATGCCCACAGAGCTTTATTTAATCAAATAAGTTAGAATAAAACCTGAATGTATTTATTAAAATATTTTGTTGAAAGAATCCCATTGAGATGCAATGTGTCATTTCCAAGGGTATCCTGGGATACGGGCCAAGATATGACACTTAAGAATGTTATTGAGAGCAATGCGCTTTGATGTCTCATTTATTTTGCAGTTGAATTTTCTTTCTGTTTTTTTTCTTTCTTATATGAAAACAGAGTGCTGGGAGGATTGTTTATTCTAAATAAGTTGTCCTGCATCATATTCTCTGGTTGGGTACAAATTACTACTTTACAAGTAGATGGAGATTATGTTTTAAAAAGTGCATGTGTATGGATTCGTTAGCACTTCTTAATTCATTCTTCCACTGGTCTGATGATGAACCAAACATACGCTTCCTGCTTTGTGGTGTCATGAACAACTTCCTACTGCAGTTCAGTTTACTGAAACCAATCTTCCTTTTGATTTTTTCTAAAGTAGTATTTGTTTTCTTAAGCATACATGTCTCACCACTTTGGTTTTACTTAGTATTTAATAATTTAAGTTGTACTGGAGAAAGCATTCAGATTTCATCGGAATACAGAAGTCTTCTAGACGTCTCTAATTATCTTTTGCCAAATCCACTTTATCTGTGATTAGTATGAAAGGCTGAATGTTTTTGTCAGGAGCTTATAGCTTTGCTTTTGTAATAGGCTGCATTTTAAGCAGCCAATTGGATTGGTGTTGGCCTTTGAAAATTGTAAAATGCTTTGAAGGAAGACTTAAATGAACCAGTAAAGATTGTGCAAGCACACACATTTAATCTCAGGGCTATCTGCATTATAGTTAAACCTCTGGGAAACTAAAGAAATTGCACTGGAGAATAATCAAAGGGTACAGCTTTATTACATGTCTGTTCTGAAAATGAAGGGACTGTTTTCTCTGGCTTAAAATACTAGGTGCTGCTCTGATAAAAGGAAGAAGACAGCCCTTCAGATACCACATTAGAAGTTTTCAGGGACGTGTCCAACTGTGAAATTGATGGTTAATTTGAATACAGACATAACACAGGGGCTACATGCAATTCTTTCTCATGGTCACCAAAAATAATTTTGAAATAACTTAAGATGAAGTAGGCCCTCCTGAAGGATGAATCCTTCCAAAGAATTATTTTTGATTGTTAGCTCTCAAACAAGTTTGGGGCTTTTTTGAGTTTCACTTTAAAATGGAAAGCGCCGTCATTTCTGATTTGAACAAGAAAAGGACACTTGTTCACTGACATGCTTTAATCCTGATCTAGGGTGTTTCTCAAACATAGTATTTTAAAAAGACTAGATGGAATTATAGTCTTGACATGGAAAACAATATGAAAGATCAATTTGTCAACACTGTATGAAGAAAGCCAAATTTGTATATCTTCAAGAAGAAAAACAGATTTATACTCTAAAGCTGAAATAATTACAGCACTTCTAAATTATTTCTTTATTTTCTTACTAACTTGCCTTCTAGTATGATTCATAAGTCTTGACATTTTCTCCCTTATGAGCCATATAGGCAAAAATATTACATGTATGTTTTATAGTCACATGCTCTCCAGCTGAAGTGAGTACATCTCTAAATACTTCTGTGGTTGCACACTACATTTGATTATTTTCTTCTGATTGTATCAAATGGATTTTTAATACCAAGTATCTGTTGAAAGTCAAGGGGCCTGATTAAATCACTCACTCACTTTTAGTCCTGCATGCCATTTTTGTGTTTCTTTTTTGGAATCTGCCATTCTTTTTTCACTGTTGTCTTTGAGAATGGTAAATGAATTACTGCAGGCTCTGATAGCGTTGCAGGGCTTTTGGTGTTTTGTTTTGGTTTGTTTGTTGGATTTTTTTTAAAAAATCAAGTAACTTTACTTCCTAAAGTCTCCACAATGGAGCTGAGATTATTGTTTGTAAGCAGCACAAACAATATTACAGACTCTCAACTAATTTTAAGGTAATTTTAGCCTTTAAAAGTAAGTGGAAATGGCTGAGGTTAATAGCCAGGAAGCCCTGGCTTTCAATGTTAACATCAGTCTTTTTTTAGGTGCTTTATCTTCCATTATTCAGTTCTTATTGCAATTTGTGTGCGACACACACATACCCATGCTAAACACGAGAAGATCCCGAGTTGCTCTTACAATGATTAAAGAAAGGTCAGTTTCTTTGCCCCGATTACCTCATCAATTACTTAGCGTACTATAGTATTAGTACAAGATTATCTTTAAAAATCCTCATCTCCAGCCTTGATTTTGTTCATAGAAACAAGAGAATCTTGTCCTTTTCTGTGCTATTACTATACTGTGATTTTTTTTAAAATTATTGTTTAGTTTTGCAAATTCACATTGGTAAAGTATGCATTAAGGTCACATCTAAGAATAATGAAAGGTTGAATCAATCTTTATTTATGAAAGGATTTTAAAAGTTTGTATCATGAAAAGCAATTAGTGTTAGCAGTTGCTTGTGGATTAACTGTAGCCCAGAACAGCAACTGACAAATTGTCAAGATAGAAGACTACCAAACCGATGTATGACTACAAGGTGAAATTACATTTCTACCTAAAAAACCCCAACAACAATAAAAACAAACAAAA